>JAVTVY010004841.1:0-41867 GCA_036873755.1 Hanleya hanleyi
CCACAGTTTCACCCATATCATGTACCTGCCCATACGACATACCGATATCAACACGATCACGGTGGATATAAGAGATGACACGGGACGACCGGTGGCATTCGAACGAGGAAAAGTGGTGCTGACACTTCATTTTCGACAAGCACGTGCTCCCCACTTTGCATAATGAAAGTACCTTACGAGTGCGATGCACGCAGCTATGCCGACTATTATGCCCAACAGGCCGGGGGGTGGTTTTCCGGTCTTTAGCGGTGCACGCATGCAACGAGGACATGGTCTGGGGAACATACTCGGCAGCATTGTGAAAACGTTCCTGCCCTTGGTGACGCGTGGGGTGAAAGCAATCGGCAAACAAGCGGTACGCAGTGGACTGCAAGTGGCCGGTGATGTCTTGGGGGGTACGGCACCCCGACAAGCCTTGAAACGACGGGCCAAAGAAGCGGGAGGCGTCTTGGTTGCCAAAGCACAACGTACCGTAGGGAATAAAAGAGCTGCCCCACCGAGACCACGCACCAGTCGACGACCGACCCAGCGACGACGCACATCCAAGAAGACCCGGGATATCTTTTCTTAAAACATGGCCTTAATCCACGCCGAGTCCTGCCCTCCACCAACAGTGAATTTGATTTGTGGACCGTGCCGCCCACACAAACCAGTGTCGAACAAGGATTATGGGTGGAGCATCTCCCGCTCTCCAGCATCAACGAAACCGGGCCCATCGAGTTCACCATCAGTAATGCGGATACGGCCTATGTGGATTTAGCCCATACCTACTTGTATGTGAAAGCCAAAGTGGTCAGTGGGGATGGCACCAGAATCGTCCAAGCTGCAACGGTGGGCCCGACGAATCTCTGGCTGCACTCGATGTTTCAGCAGGTGGATATTTTTCTCAGCGACAAACTCATCAGTGATTCCACCAACACGTACCCCTATCGAGCCTACATCGAGACACTGTTGTCGTATGGCCGAGAGGCTAAAAAATCTCAGCTGACAACCGCTTTATTCTACAGGACACGGCCGAGCACATGGACACGGTGGACAATGGGGGATATACCAAACGGAAGGCTTTCACTGCGAACAGTGCCTCGGTGGATATGATGGGTCGACTGCATGCAGACATGTTCATGCAAGACCGGTACCTCTTGAACAAGATCCCCATCAAAATCCGACTGATACGGGCGCCTCCGACCTTCGCCTTGATGGCCACTAACGTAGAGGGGCATGCAGCGGACTATAAGATTGTCATCCAAGACGCAGTCCTGTATGTCCGAAAAGTGAAACCGAATCCAGCCGTTCAATTGGGACACATGAAAGCCTTGGAAACAAACCAGCCCAGTACCCTATCCGACGTGTACAAACCAAAGTGTTCTCTGTGCCTGCTGGAAATATGGGCGCCAACAAAGAAAACCTGTTCCTGGGGGAACTACCCTAGCGATTGATCCTGGCCTGTGTGGAAAATACCAGTTGCAGCGGAGCCTACCCAGAGAATCCGTTTGACTTTCAACATTTTGGCATCAATTTTGTGGCCCTGCATGTGGATGGACAACAGGTGCCAGCCACGGCCTTAACACCGAACTTTGGGCGGAGGAATTTCATTCGAGCCTATCAGAGCCTGTTTACAGCCACCGGTCAAATCAACCAGGACGAAGGGAATATGATCAGTCGGGAGGACTACGCGAACGGATACACGTTGTTCTGTTTCGATCTGACCCCCACCTTAGAGAACGACCATCAGCTGGCCCTGACCAAGCAAGGCAATTTACGGTTGGAAATCCACTTTGCACGAGCCCTGGGGACCACCGTCAATGTGATCTGCTACGCCGAGTTTGACAACATCATTCAAGTGGACAAGGCGCGCAACGTCCTGTGTGACTTCTCCACCTAACATGGATACAGACCAGATAACCACCGTGCTGGAGAATGACCCAGAGACACGTAGGGTCTTTCAAGGGGTGTTCGCCCGAGATGTGTTTCCATTAGACCGTATGTATCCGGCTGCTTACGTTCTCAACACGGACCCGATGGATCGACCCGGTGAACACTGGGTGGCCGTGTACTTGACAGAACAGCAGGGGGAATACTTTGACCCGTACGGTCTGCCACCCCTCCATCCCGATTTAACAGACTTCATGGATCAAGGCACAGAGACGTGGTGTTGGAACAGTCAAACGTTGCAAAGCCTGACCAGTGGCGTGTGCGGACAATATTGCTTGTTTTACCTGTACCATGGATGCCGGGGAAGACCCTTATCTACTATCGTACAGATGTTTGACGAGTACCCCAGGCCGAGGACCGCGATGTACTCGTCTATGACTGGGCCGCCCATCATTTCAATGTACAAGCCCCGTTCTGGGCTTAAGTTAATGACAAGCCCCTTAAGTTTACAAGCCCCTTGTTCTGGGCTTCAATGTACAAGCCCCTTGTTCTGGGCTTCAGTTAATTACAAGCCCCTTGTTCTGGGCTTCAGTTTTCACGTGGTTGTTCTCACGTTGTTGTTGTTCACTGAATAAAAAAAAAATGAGATCTCACCAAAAAACCCTGTCTTGTGTGTTTTATTCCTAATGCATCAATGCCCAATGTGGAGATTCAGTCAAACTGAAATCAGTGGTGTAGGATGGGGTCAAAATGTAACCCATCAAGTTTAGAAGGCAAGAGCACTATAGTAAAAAATAGAGAACCAATGAAATCAGCCTACAGACCAAGTACGTGTCTTTGGTCTAGGTTTGGAGCGGGCATTTCATTGAGGTACGTGTATACGGTGAGTGAAGAGACTCGCCCAACACGTATAGATTATGACTATAAGTTCTATGAGCATAATGCATGAAAGTGGCTTTGAACACCGTATTAGTCAATCAGTGGCCTAGAATGGAGCCAAAGGTAACCCATCCATGTCCAGAAAAAACATTACCCGGGTATACAAGAACCCAGATGTAGGCGCGGACGTCAGCGAAAGCACACCGTGAATACCCCAATTCCATTGGCTGATTGTTCGATCGCTGATTGGTTCTTTTTTTCGACCGCTGATTGGCTCTTTTTCTCGACCGCTGATTGGTCCAAATGGAACTGCCCATCTTTCCCAGGTTCATCTAGAATCCCCTAGAATCTAGAATTTTTTATTGTGCTCAAGCTCTGACTATAGCGATGCCGCAACATTGTCTCACTGGACATTGGACCGTCTGACCTGGAGGTGACCCTTTGACCTTTTGACCCGCGTCCGCGCGCGCGCGCACTGCCGGGGATGACGCGCACTTCCGGAGAACTCGCGCGCGCGCTCGCGCTGCGGGGCGCTGGGGCGGGGCGCTGGGGCGGGGCGGGAAAACACAAAACACACCGGCGATTGAACATACGGACGTCTAAGAGGAAACATTAGGAACTCTTCTATGTTTGGAGGTAGTTTTTAGTGAAAAACCCGGAAGTGACGTCATACAGGGTCCAGTTTTCGACACTAAGTGACCACATCCGACAAAATGGCCAGTTTTCGACACCGGATGTGCCGCCATCTTGAACACACGTGCCGCCATCTTGGATATGTCCCATAATGCACCGGGTCAAAATACTCGCTTTTGATTGGACGAGAGCTCTGGGACGGATTTGAAATACTCGCTTCTGATTGGACATGCATCTGCGCATGCGCAGAATGATATTCCTACCGCACACCCAACCCCTCAGATGCCCCTTCACGAATGCTTCACTTAGATACCTCACTCGACCCCATTGGTGCATTAGGGGCTCCCCTACATCCCAACACGGCTATTTTCATACACTGGGGCCACCGCGCATGCGCAGAATGCCGATAGTTCAACCCCACACCCAGCCCATCAGATGCCCCTTCACATAAGCTTCACTTTGATACCTCACTCGACCCCATTGGTCCATTAGGGGCTGCCCTAGCTCCCAACACGGCTATTTCCATACCCTTGGGCACCGCGCATGCGCAGAATGCCGATAGTTCAACCCCATATCCAGCCCATCAGATGCCCCTTCACGAATGCTTCACTTTGATACCTCACTCGACCCCATTGGTCCATTACGGGCCCCCCTAGCTCCAACACGGCTATTTCCATACCCTTGGGCCACCACGCATGCGCAGAATGCCGATAGTTCAACCCCACACCCAGTCCATCAGATGCCCCTTCACGAATGCTTCACTTTGATACCTCATACGACTCCATTGGCCCATTAGGGACTCCCCTAGCTCCAAAACCGCTATTTCCATACCCTTGGGCCACTGCGCATGCGCAGAATGCCGATATTTCAACCCCACACCCAGCCCATCAGATGCCCCTTCACGAATGCTTCACATCGATACCTCACTCGACCCCACTGGACCAGTAGTCAATCTCCTAGCTCCAAAAAGGCTATTTTCATACCCTTTGGCCTCCGCGCATGCACAGAATGCCGATAGTTCAACCCCGCGCCCAGCCCATCAGATGCCCCTTCACCTAACCTTCAATTTGATACCTCACTCGACCCCATCGGACCCTTAGGGGCTCCCCTAGATCCAAAAAGGCTATTTTCATACCCTTCGGCCGCCGCGCATGCCCAGAATGACGATATTTCAACCCCACACCCAGCCCATTAGATGCTCCTTCACCTAACCTTCACTTTGATACCTCACTCGACCCCATCGGACCATTTTATCTAGGGACTACTTTTTCTCCGCGGAAGCTTTTTCCCGAGACCGAATCACCGCCAAAACCGCGGCCAAACCGCATCACCGCGCATGAATACATTTTTTTTTTTTTTTTTTGCCGGAACTTTTTTTTTTTTTTTTTCAATGCACACCCCCCCCAATAACCCCCCCAATGCCCGAGTTGTCTCCCTTGCATCCATAGTGTAGAGATGGCGCCACACCCTCAACTGTGACGTCACAGAGGTCATATGCAAATTTCTGAGGTCAATGTGACTCATCTTGCCCTCTATACACTACTACCGTATGAAACAGATGACCGTAAAATTAAGGTAAAGGTAAAATTAATGCATGCCCACTATTGAGGTTAGCACAATATCTCTTGGCGCAATAGCTAAGCTGTCAAATTGAATACCACATATTCAGCTAGCAATGTAACGGAAACAGATACCGCGTAGTTCGATTTTATGGTAAAAAAAACCCTCTTAATATTGTACATATACTTAATCAAAGTTACACTACACATGATATATGTATCTGGTTATTTACCAGAACGTTATTGAAATGATCTTGGCTTGATGTTTACACATGTACCAATTATGTTACCACAATATCTCTGTCAATGATCATCGCTAGCGATTCTGCATGTAGACCACATATGAATCCGGTGATGGGGTTAAATCTCAACTGCGAGATAGGTGAATTTGACCTCATTGATACCAGTTCATTATTTTACCTAACAGATATCTCATGGGATATTTCCCGATACTGTTTGATTAGAATTGAAAATAGCAGTTCGATTATTTGGGAATTATCTTGCTATGTATACGTTCCATCCCAGCTGATCATGTTCATCCTTGCGAGCCAGTGTATCGATCGATCTATTGAGACCCTCTGCGAGGATTTAGGATTTACCTGGATTTGTGAAGATGATCATGTTGGGCTCAGTTTGAGCCTGTTTTCAAATTTAGTGTATAGCAACAGCGGCGAAGGATTCATACAGAAGCGTGCTATAAAATTATCTGTGTTTCGAAGCAATATTCAATGTGTTATGAGCAATTGAGAATAAATATTTTAAGCACGTGGTATACATTGTGTAAAGATGTCTCGTTCAGACGTGGTCCCATCATCAGAATTATTTCGGCACTGGAATGTTAATTAATAGCCTGTTAATAAATTTCACGACTCCAGTGATCATTCATCAGAAGGTATTTCGGTGCACCGAGTTACGGTATAACGGGTAATCAGTATAAATCCAGCTGCCAACAACTACAAGGGAACGAACTGGTTGGCCTCAATTGGAGGAAATGAGTGCGGAGTTAGTTTAAGTTTGACTTTTCTTGTTTCTTCGCTCGGAAGAAATACAATATGTCTCTGCTCTGGGAATTCTTTATTACAGTATAATACTTAATCTTGAGGCATAATTTGCTAAGAAGGCCTCTACGCTTCGAAGACTTACATTGTGTGAGAGGCAAAGGAGGCCGCGGATTCGTCACGCACGAACTCGCGGGCGTGTCCACACCTAATTGACTTCAAAGGACACTGTCTTCGAGAACATTAATCTTCTTATTCTTTCTACCACATTGTGTGACGTCTCATTGAGCTTCTGACAAGAATTCCTTATATGGAATATAAGAAGTGATTTTCTAGGGCACGAAGACAGCATGGAGTGAAGACCTCTCATAATAGTTATTCTATTATTTTAAATTTTCCGCCGCTGGTCTACATCGTCTGCCATCTTGCATTTACTATGCTTTCTTTTAATCTCTTCCTGTCCAGAACAGCTGAACCGATCGAGCTAGTCAGTTGCTATTCTGAAAATCAGTTTTTATGAATCAATTTGCACGCCATTGACTGATCAAACTTTCGTTCACAAATGCGGAGACAATTCAGTGAATGAAGGTTCTGGTTTAAAACTGAAAGTTGATCATTTACGTCCAAACTTCATACGTAGGTCCTGGATGATGTGTAGGCCAGTAAACAATCTTCTTATTGGATAGCATCATTCTCACAAAAGCTCGTCTTTCCCAAACGCCCAAACCGATCATTATGCGTAACTGGTCATACATGTACTACAACGTCGTGTCATTCAATAGTGATTGTGAAAGTTCGCCCCATAAAACAATATGGCCGCCGCGGACTAACCAAATTCGAATTGTTCTTTATATGTTAGATTTGTCTGATTTACGAAAAGAAAATTGGCAAATACGAATGTTCTGGTATGGCAATATTAATTTCCACAATCCTAACGATTTCTTCTTCGGCAACAATGAACTGATATGCTTATAATGATATATACTGTTTACATGCGACTTTTTCCTCCATGGAGCATTTATCAGCATCCGTTTTGACAAAATGTCACGTAAGTTTACATGGCCTTATATGGATATTGTAACCAGTGAAACAGCTTCAATTTTGTCATACCGACCCTCCTTTTCCCTGAAGCATTCGTCGTTTCCAGATCGAAGAAGCAGAGGAAAATTTTCTGTCATGAAAATTTGGACTACTGAGAAAAGATGTTGAGAATTTCCCAAACTGAAATCGAATGGAAAAAAAGTGGTTCCAAAACTGTGGCATAGCATATCCAACTGATTATCAAGTCTTCAACCTTGCAATGGACGATGCGATATCAAAAGTTCGCCCCCTGCATCGTCCGCCTCTACGGAATGTCTCCCTTTGATAGCAAGTACAACTGCCGCATATGCTATCGGGATTTTGAAGGTCAGATCTGGCATGTGAAACGGGGCCTGGTCTTACACACCTATTCGCCCTCTTGATAAGTTACATTACCAAATGTCCACCTCTGATGATAACATTTTTATCGCATCTACGACATGCTCTAATGATTTCGAAGATTTCAATAGGTCAGGGAGATCCCGCTCTCTGAAATGGAGGTAAAAAAGGGTCATTTTTGCTCAATAACTTTTGATTCTTTCTTATAGTTGATGCTCCAAAACTTCAGGCGCATTAACCTATCTATTGTTCTATGTCGTAAAATTAATTTGCCATTTGAAGAACCAGTCAGTGTTGTTTCTATAGTGTGAAAGATATTTTTCCTATTATTATGCAAATTAGATAGTTGACAATCTATTTCTTTTACTACCATTTGATAAGATATATATGTTTGTGTGCGCCATAAGAAGATATTGCTGAATTCATTATGTAAACTGATTTAATGAACAAAAACGACCTTTGTTACCTCCATTTTAGAGAGCGGGATCGTCCTAACCTGTCCAAAAACGCCACACAGATACATTGTAAACGCCAATCGTGGCAACTCATATCCGAGTGCTTACACATTCTCAAACCTAGCTAGTAAGGAAGGATATCAGTTGTTCGCCATCTGCATCAGCCGCGCCTCCCAAATTAGTTTTCTTTGATGGTAAAATTAATGTCGCATTGTTAACTGTTTGAAGTTATGGCTGGTACCGGCCTGTGAGACTGGGCGTGGTCTTCCAAGGGACCGCTAACATGTACATGTACACCCATCCAAAGTGTTAATCAGCCAGTCAATGCTTTTGTTCTCCTAAAAATGTTAGCCAGTTCGGCCATATTACGTGTTCATAACGTCCCCTTACATATCTTATCAATTGAGTTAGAGGAAGGGAGCGGGGTAGGGAAAGGATGTGGGATAGGCATGAAATGGAGTGGGAATTGGCTATAATATCTCATACATTCATGTTTGTGAACAATTTCGTCACTCTATTCGTTTGGTCGTAAATATTGAACGAAGGTGACTTTTATACTTGGAACTGTAGATCAATTTGTATCAGTCACAAAATTCTAGTAAACTAAACGCTTTTTTAAAAGGTTTTAATTTTTCATATAAGTTAACGAAGTGTGCAGATTTTTTGTATGAGGGCAGCCAAAATACAGCTGGTAGTGAAAGGGCAACCGATTCAGGTTTCATTAGCTAATGGAACGAAGTGCTCGCCTATGACTTTCACCACAGCAGTTAATTGTTTTGGGATAAACAACTACATGTATGATAGTCAATATTTACGGCACATTTGCCACTCGGCGACAATTTCTTTTGAATAATAATATAAAATATGTTTTGATGATCACTTTTCATCTAACAAATTACATTAACATTCGGAGAAAATTTCACGTCATCGGAATGGACTATTGTTATCTCAACCGGTATCAATTATTCAACGCTGATGTGCGTCAACTAACATTTACGTTATTCTCGACTTGATGTCTCACAGGAAAACTCGCAAATATCACCGATCTAGTTTACAGAAATTACGTTTTGTTATCGACAGTCTCGTAGCTAGGTGGCGCTGACATTAAAAGCGCCCCCTAGGACCTAAGCTCGTAAAATTACTATTTATTGATAAATGCGGTACCCCCTCAGTGTATTTCAATCTGTAAATATAACACCGTCCATTATACGATTATGTTTAATTTGATCTGGCGGTAAATATACACCCCTCTCTGAAAACTACTTTGTGCGACAGATTATCGTTTTCGCTTGATCGCTACAATATCACCGTGCATGCAGGGACATCGGTAGAATTATTCCATTGTTTCAAAGTAGGATATGAAGCAGAAATCCGGTCGCGTCGCATTTCTGCGGCGGTGGCGTAAAATGGGGAGGGAATGGGAAGGGTGGATGACAGGCCAAAGGCCACGACAGGGTCAAATGTTATTGCCAGTGACGGGGTTGCCAGGGCAACATAGTGAATAGAGAAGAAGTCCTTTGACCTTTAAGCGGGTGCACCAGGTCCAGGTGGCGCCACCGTGCACCATGACGTCACTTCCGCTGATGGCGTCATTTCCGCTGATGACGTCACTTTTCATTGATGATGTCGTTTCCAGTAATGAGGCGATTACAAGGAAAGACAGGCTATAGGTGCCGGCGGCACCAAAGGATGTGAGCACATGCCCGCGAGGAAATCTTTTCCGAAGATGACGTCGCTTTTGATGATGACGTCGCTACCTTCAAGGTTCATAGATCATTGGCCAACGCATGTGTGCGATGAGTTCCGCATTATGGCGTTACGAGAGCGTCTTAAGGCTGTGCGATAGATCGCTAAGGCGTAACGACGGGCGTTGACGCGCGTCACTACGTTTCGATGAATTAGTGTCAATTCCATGGAATATCACGTGATCATTTACACCGATCAAAGTTTCTGGGCTATCTCTATAGGGCGTTAAAGCGTTCAGATAGGTGTTTGACTATGCGTTACTACAATACGGCTATAATACTAACCCTACACGAAAAACGGGCGTCTAATCGTCAACAGGGCTTATCGTTGCATTGAGTGCGAACTCGCATTTACCAGACACTACGATATAGTGCGCAACAGAGGAATATACATGGGTATAGAGAGACCGAGCGGCTGGAAACCGATGATCCCACAGATACAGACAATGATACAGGGACAGAGTCCGCCCACTGATACCGTGAGCCTACACACTGACAGCCAGGCTGAACGCTCGGCCACTAATGTGGACAGTGAGGGAAGAATGAGTGAAGAAGAAAGGGCATCTACCCTTTGGGATCGTACTGTGACAGCAGCCATTAATACCCACGTTTCGGCGAGCGAGGAGGCCGGGCAGGATAACTTGCATATAGCATCAATTTATTACCTGTATATTTTGCTGGTGGACTGTTAGTCCCCAAAGCCCGCCCTCTGTACATGTCATTCGACAAATATATGTAGGTGTATAGTTTTGATGGGTAATTTAAGCCGTACGACCTCGGGCATTACAGGTTAGTTTTTTTTATATTCTTGCATTTATCAGGTTTACCCCATGTTGAGGCGTTTACTCCATCAGACGTTCTCGATGCTCATACCTTAACACTGGATGAGTTGTTTGTTTGAGCTGGTCTGTCATCACAGCTCCCCAGCTAGCGTATCTAATTCCGCTTAAGCCGGAGCTAGGGGGCCGTTTGGATACTTCATAGTCTCCACATGAACAGCTACAATAAAAGCGCGGCTGAGGTACTAAGGTTACACCCGAGAACCCGAGCCTGAATGTGAGGTGCCGAGGGAAGGTTCTCCTGTGAAATCATATGGATGCATTGTAATCGCCAGACTTCGACGGTTTTAGCCACCTCTTGCATATCGGTCCAATTTACATCCAAAGGCGCCCGTACATCAAGAAAACGGCCATGAACAGTATAGCATTTTGTCGCTTGAAAGGAAGGCATCCCAAGCATAGATCCTTGTCCTAGTGGCTTTCCAATGAACACGACCGGGAGCGAACATGACCGAAAATTCATGCAACACAAGGCCAGTTTTCTAAGAGTGGCTTTTGGTTGTACAAGAGCATTACTGTCAACAAGATGTTGATGAGATGTAGGTTCATTTAACTGAAGCAACATATATTCTCTATATGTGGTTGTGTATACCATAAACACCTCTGTGTTATATTGCTGGATGTGTTGTGTACACATTTGTGTATATTGCTGTCGCTTACTATTGGATAGAACATGTCGTTGATCTTTGTATCAACATCAAATTTTAATATATGTTATATATTACTGGGATGGTCCACTGATTACACGTTGAAGTTAACCACTGTCATGAAGGAAATTGTTACCTAATGTAGTCTAAATAAGCAGCTTGTAAACAGATTATGTTTGTCAGATTTTAAATAATTGTTTTTCTTTTAAGTTTTAATTCAAAAAGAAATCATAAAAATGAGTTAAAATAATAAGAATATAATTATAAATATTGTTTAACATATCTAGTCAATGCTATTTACAGGTTAGTGAGATATTGTACTTTGTACTTGCAGGGAGACAGAGAGAGAATTAAGGTTAATGTCGCGTTCAGCAATACTTCAGCTATATATAGCGACAATCAAACAAAATTCTGAGTATTCAAGTTAATAGCTCAGTATTACTAATGCATTAAAAACATGCAAATACTTTACAATTTATACAACAAACCGATATCTGACAAATAATCTAAAATACAATCTTGTTTTACTCGACTAAAAAGATCTTCCAAAGTAGCTGCTCGATAAAAGTTATCTCTTACAATCTTAAAATCTATACAGTCGATAAGAATATGTTTCACCGTGAGATTTTCGTGACCTGGAACACACCTTGGAACTGGCTCTTCTCTCAGCAAATGCTCGTGAGTTAAAGGAGAAGAAAACATGTGACTAATGTATACACTAAATGAAAGATCTATCTCCCCCGTATCCAAAAATGTAAGGAAATATTTTTTTGCGATTTTTTCCACTCGATTAAATCGGCGTTCAACCTGCGTATCGTTGTCTCTCAAGCGTGTCGTCACTTTGGCTCGGGTCGTCTAAGCGTGTGACGCCACCCAGGCCTCGCCGCTCTCTAGCGGGGAAGGCAAAAATATAATGACTGAGATACATCATTTTCTAGATGACGACTTTACAACGAATATTATGGATTAAGAATACTGATCAACGATACGGATTTTATGGTTTTGGAACATCATGATATCTTGTCGGCATCATTGGAAACTGTTGACCGCTTCTCTCTTGCAGGAAACTAGTTATGTTTATGTATACTATGATTGTCCTTTTGAATTTGGTGCTAATACTGTTATATGGAATACTGAATAGGTCTTTGGATTATGGACGCGGATATTCTTTAATGGACGATGGCTGAATTATGAATGACGGACTAGACGCTTGTAATTGTATGGAGATATATTACAAACCAAGCCTTTCTTACATTGGAATGATTATAATTTGACAGGAATAGGAACCGAACGTCGTGATATGTCTGAAATAGTGTTGAAAGACTAATAAACTCACTCCAATTTATTGCATCTGCCTCACCGTCCAACAGTTCTTCTTTGATGCGTTTGGAGTGAAATCCTGCCGACCGACGTTATCCACCCACTGTTTCAGTACATCTGGTTTCAACATTGGAAACCGATGAAATGTCACGGTCTTTGGAAGGTTTGGATTCCCAGTTCTGTTAGAACAGCCAAACGCCACACACTGTATTTGCGGAATATTGGCACACTGCCACTATCAAATTATAACAGTATACAAAATATAAACCTGCAGTCCCGAGAGCTTCTCATACTAACGTACAGGGCGGAAGTGAGTATGAGCCCGGCTGACGTCACGCAGCGATGCGCACAATATGTTTCCCGCATTTCTGATTGGTTAAAGTAGATGCAAGCCCTTGTAATGGCTGCACTTATGAATTTGTCCACAGGCTCCAGTTTTTGACGTTTCGATATGAATAGATAGGCGTTAAAAAATCGCAAAATATATTTGCTTACATTTTTGGACACGGGAAAGATAGATCTTTCATTCAGTGTATATATTAGTCACATGTTTTCTTCTTTAATCGTGTATGACCGTTTCTACATCGTCTAATCATGGCTTGATCGAAACGTTTCTGGCTGTTCAGATGAGTATAGCCTACAATTTTTTTTAACTCGTGAAGTTTATTATATCCATAGCATCCCAAAAGATTGAAACAACTTTCTCACATAAAGCACAGATAGATGGTCTGAAATCACTGTATGGGATTCCAACAGGATCAACCTCATCATCTAGGGCTGCCTTAGCCATTTTATCAGCTCCAGTATTACCTTTGATGTCAACGTGACTAGGTACCCAACAAAACACAGTATCAATCTGTTGATCAAATTTACTGTCATATAATTATAGAATATTTAAGATGGTGGGATGGGAACCTCAGTCTTAAGAAAATGAGAGGAAACGATAAAGGGGACACCCTTGGTGTAAAGGCTGTAAAAGCTCAATATTTGCATAGTTTTATTTGTGCCTTCTCGGGATAGTTTGGTGATGGGTACTGTTTGTTCAGAAAAGATCATTCTGTATTTCAACAATGGTTCCATGACTGACAGGCATCAGACCGGAGTTAATCACTTCCGGGTCGGAGCCCGCGAGCTTCATTATTTAGAAATTGGACAGCGGATCTTTGTGGAATTTATAAGCTTTCAGTATTTCTGATAAATATATTTCAAATTGCAGATGAGGCTTCAAACTGTACTCCCTGGTGTTGATTTGGGCCACTTTAGGAAAAGCATTGTGAAAGGAGACATGATCAATGACGGGTGAGGAGGCTCCCTGTTTATAAATTGAATGACATTCGGTAATACCGGTCACTTGTCAATGGCGGGAAGTTGAAATTCCATTGTCAACATTCATCAAGACTTTTACAGTTAATGTCCCACAAAATGTATATTGTCATGCCAAGTGGATTTATGCTTCTAGATTTTTGGTGATTTTTTTTATGCTAATACAATACAAGTAGCGAAAGGTTAGTGGTGTTATTCCAAAAAGCCCAGTCCAAAAATCTTCTGCTCACCGGCGCTTACTGCAAAGCTCCATTCTCTTCAAAAGGACTAAACTTGATACTTACTTACTTTGTAAATTTCAGAATCATTTGTTAAGATTCCATCCAAATGTAAGTGTCAAAGGGGAAATCCGCCTACATGGCTGCTTGGGTTCAAAACTGCAAAATAGATACAGTACCATTACAGATGGTTCTGGATTTTACGCGAATGATTACGGATAAAGTTTATTCAATTTAATGACGTAGGACGTAGAGGACGCGAGCCGCGATGTTGAACTGGGTTATGCACGATCGTCCATTTCAGCTATATGCACGTATTCCACCGGTGTTACACAGACTCATAATAAAACCACCAGTGGTTTCTCTATCTAGTACCATTATTATAATGTGGCAAAAGGCACACTTCAAACGTGGCTAGTTATTCAGAGATTATATTGCATATAATTTTGAATTGCGACAAGTAAATCCAATGGAAATCCAATTACCTCTTTGCTGCGGGACTATGACGCTCGTCTGTCTTGCCGAACTGCCTAGGCTTGTCGATTTCTTCGGTCGTCTGCTTTTCAATTGCTCCGATGGAGTGATCGTCCCCAAACACTCATAAAATTGCAAATTTCTCGCCTCGGGAATGATCGAATTCGTGAATATATATAGGATAGTTTGATGAAATTACGTCAATTGAATTCCATGTCTTCGTGCGGACAGCATTTTGTTACTTCGGTGATTTGGTCGCGCGCTATTTGTCGAGGATGGTTTCAATACAAGGGAAGATGGTCGTAATGCAATATGTTTAATGATAAGGGACATTTATTTACATTTCCCAAACATGTACGGCCAATAACACTTGATTGTCAGAGGAATTTCACAGAAGATATAATACGACATCCATCCGCACCCAGGGACTGTGTACGATTCATCTTGGGATAGCTTTGCAATTAAATTGATTAGAGCAATCCTGACATCTATACAGAAATAGAAAAGTTTTATTTCCTGAAATTTATATAATTTGAAACACGACTATGCTCTTTCGAGGTTCAATTTCCCCATACTGTCCATGCAATGTGTCAATAGAATTAAACTATAAAATGTTGCTGACTGATATTTATACAAATGTATAACTGATACCGTAACAATGGTCGGTATGCCTCATAAAGCAATTGATTGTTTTTCGTTCACGCCCGAATAAGATTTTTCCGCCTGCCCCAGTTTCTACTCTCTAAAAAAAACTTTTTGAGTTTGAGTGAAATGTACCTGTTCACTCAAACTTTAGTTTCTTTTCACTGAACTCGAATTACTTTATACTCAACTTGAGTTAAAACCACTCAAGTTCACTCAACTTGAGTGGGACCAATATTCACTCTTATGCTTGAGTGAATGTCATTTAACTCAAGTTGAGTAAAAAGTAAATCAAGTTGAGTGAAAATCTCACTCAAGTATTGAGTGGGATCAATTTCCACTCTTACTTGAGTGAAATTTCATTCAACTTTTTTAGAGAGTATTGTGAATCTTTTCCCACTATCATTGTACATTTTTATTTTATTTGGAGTTTTGAAAACGACCCAAGTGAGCCGAATCATTCCAAATAAAACACAAAATTCATTTTCAAGGACGAGAAGCCTGATGGGCATTCCCTCACGTCGACTCCGCGAGACGATTACAATTTTGACATAGTTAACTACCAGATTCAGGAGGTCAAGATAGCAATATTCCAGAAGGATCTGCAGGCGGCGTTTATCTCGTCCGGTAGCATCGACTAGATCCTGTGCAAATTGTGAGGACTTTTAATCACCATCACATAACATTATTGCAGAAACTTGTCAAATCCTGTCTTTCCTTTACTCGACGTCCTGCCCCACCTCGATAACCTATCATCTCATCTTATCGAAAACCTAGCTAACCTTCTGAACATCCTGTCTCGTTTTTTCTATGTCCTATCTCAGTTAAACGCGAATCCGGCTCACCTTCTGAACGTCATATCTTGCTTTGCCAGTGTCGTGTCTCCTCTTGTCGAGAACCTGGCTCACTTTCTGAGCGTCCTGTGTTTCTCTGTCAATGTTCTATCTCATCTTGCAGAGATCCTGACTCACCTTCTGAACGTCCTGTCTCGCCTTGTCGATATCCTGCTTCACCGACTGAACGTCCTGTGTCTCTTTTTCAATGTCCTGTCTCATCTAGCCGAGATCCTGACCCACCTTCTGAACGTCCTGTTGTCGCGCTTTGGCAATGCCCTGTCTCGCCTTGTCGATATCCTGGTTCACCTTCTGAACGTCCTGTGTCTCTTTGTCAATGTCCTGTCTCATTTTGCCATGATCCTGACTCACCTTCTGAACACCTTGTCTCCTTGTCGTGTTGTCATGTCCTGGATAACTTTCTGGACGTTCTATCTAACATTGGCAATGTCCTGTCTCGTCTTGTCGATATCTTGTCTCACCTTCTGAACGTTCTGTCTAGCTTTGTCAATCATGTCTCATCTTGTCGAGATCCTAACTCATGTTTTCGACGTCCTGTTTCATATTCTCAACATCTTACTTCTTGCCTGACCGACCTAACGTTCTTTCCCTCACCCATCTTACTACATGTATCTTAGAAAATATATCAATCTGCTCGGTGGAGATCTCTTCTACTTCCGTTTTGATTAAGTCCAACTTTGCAGAATTAAGTGAGAAACTTCAGTGTACTTTACTTGGATAATTCCATGTGCGTTGATTAAGAAAGGTTATCGAGTTTGTATAATCAACAAGCCGCCCAATGATTTACTGTTGGAAATCTATCGTCGATAGATTGCGTTTGTCGTTCCGACGGGGGAAACTCATAAAGCCTTAATTGGAGTTATCAAGTGTCGGTAAACTGGCGTTTAATCATAACTTCGTTATAACAAACCCTAAGGCTCCGGGAAAGTAATATTTCTTTCCTTATAGCGCGTCAATATCCAATCATCTTTTTGCAAATTACAAAATTTCCGCCCATTTTGAGGGCACAGGAGGAAACAACAAATGCTAGATTAGGTCAGTGGAGCTTTGCAAAAACCAACACTTCATGATAATTTATGATGGTTACAAATGTGTGTGAACTTCTACGTGTTATATTTTAACTATAGGATTTAGAACGTTAATTCGAAATACTCGACTTAAATAATGTATCAGAATCATGGGAAAAAATACCGCACTTCAACAAACTACAGGTGACGAATTGAAATGATAATAATCTCCCTCACGTGCATTAAAAGAGAGACAACTTGCCTCAAACGACTTGTCGATCCAATTGAGTTGGTCAGTTTTATTAGCTTATTTAACTACTTTCTATTTCAATTTGATTAAGGCAAATAAGATTGTCGTATTACGGCCTGAGATCGGGCGGCCGTAAAACACATCAAGGAGTTGAGTATTTGTATCTAACGCTGAGAATAGACGAACATCGGTAAATTCCATTAGGCCCGAGCTCGAGGCTCACAATTAAATTTTGTCTAATTATCCGCGGTTTCCATCAACTTTCAGCTCGGCTTCAATTTTCGTCCTGACCTCCGGGACAACGCGCCAAATTACAATTCCGTCAATGATCGCTTACACAGGAAAACATACATTCTCGTTAATTACTACATGTGCTCCCACAACATAGATTTCTTGATAAATACAGCGGCATAATCCCCAAGTCCTGTTTTAACCCTATCTGACCTGGGCTTTTTGGGACCTGTGCAGGCCTGGGGTGGGACCATTCCCCTCCAAAATTATTCGTTTTTACCCCTTGAGCTAGAGGGCTAAAATTCACCACAACATCCCCTTGGGTCAAGCTCTACCAGAACAATCCAAGATGGTCGCTTTGATGACGTCACAGTGACGTCATGTTCAAAAAAAGCAATTTTGGTCGATTTTTCGGTCAGCTTTTTCCGGGGTTTTTTGTTTTTTTTTTGTTTATGTACTTTCTCCACAAAAACTTCATGATAAATTAGTAAATATTAATCTGATATGAAATAAATTAGTTTTTACCCACTTTTCCTCGCGAAAAAGCAGTAATTTTCTAGAAAAATGACGATTTTTTTTTGATACCCCACATCGACGCCATTTTGAATTTACCCATGATCCTGCCCGGGAGGTTAGGCAAATAGGCTCAAAATGACCCCAATATGATAAACCAAAAAAAAACGGAGTGTCAGCTCTCAATTTTTTGTCGTTCAGGAAATAGCGCAGAAAGTTTGAAAGGGAGAGGAGCAGGCCTGGTGGGGGTTTTTAGCCCGTTCCTGGGAACAAAATATAGCGAAAAAGCAATATTCTGTATGTACCACGTTTATTGACGATCCTTCTGTTCTACAGCATAAAATTCACGATTTTTAATCCCCACCGTTAAACACAATTTCAGTGTCGATATTTTATTTTGCACTCAGTTGAGTTTTGCGGAATGACAATCCTCAAACTTCACATTTAAAAAGCATGGCAGCCTGGTATTCAACATTTAACTATCCAGAATGTTACAGCTGAACATTAGTTGTCTTGGTTATTTTATGATGAAAGAATTGCCTAATCCTCTACTTCAATACTTACTGTAGCTGGTAAATCTAGTAAGCCGTTGATCACAAGAGCGTACGCCGGACTGTCTGACTTGTATTGATTGAAGGTATTTCATTGAGGAAAATAGAGAGAAATAGTGGGTGAAATAATTGGTGTATATATGAATATGGTTGAAATACCGGTAAGTCCGTCATGTATGATACCATGAATTAGATCTATGCATATATACGTGTATATATACCTACAACCGAATATTATGTACAATACCGGGGTACAATTATTAGATTATTAAGAGAAATAGGAGAAAGACTGGAGGACCTGGTCACGGTTAGATGATATGGATACGGATGTAAGGATATATCGCGGGTAGCAGATATTCATTACCAGTGGCTATGCTTCATTGGTACGAGGGAGCATGTGTAGGGGCATAGGGGCTCGTTACCGTTATTAATTGGTCAATTAGGATGATTACAGAAGGGGGGGATCGAGGTAGAGAATAAATGGGGAAGGGAGGTCAATCAAGTCGGAGTCGTCACCTCACCACGCTCACAATCCTCTTGTTTTATATCTCCTTGTCTTCGAAAAGCGAATAAACTTCCCTTTTAACAGATCGAGAAATGGTTAAAACGCATATATCTTACTTTACCTTCTCCTGATATGGCCTCTTTATGCAAAAAAGTCCATTTATCCGCCAAATTTTAACCGATATTTCCAGACTGACCAAAATCTCGACAATTCCTCTCGCCACAGTGCTCGAGATCGAGCGAGACTTCCTCGCCAGGGTTCGTCGCGAGCCAACTATCAGCTGATATCAGTTGATTTGAAACCAAAATGGCGGAAGACGAGAGCAAGCAAACTGAGACGCCTGTCTCGCAGGACACAATGTTATTATCCAGGGACAGACAGGTACTGGAAAAACGTTTTTAATAAAAAAGTGGCAAATCTTTTAAAACAACAGAGAAAGACTGTTGCCCTTACTGCCACCACGGGCATAGCGACTGACGGCTCGCGACGAACTCGGGCCTGGCGAGGAAGTCTCGCCCGTTCTCGGGCACTGTGGCGAGAGGAATTAAGGCCAGTCTGTAAATATCGGTTGAAATTTGGCGGGTAAATGGACTTTTTTTGCATGAAGAGTATGATATATGCATATGCGTTTTAATCATTTCTCGAGTTGTTAGAAGGGAAGTTTATTCGCTTTTCGAGGGCAAGCGGATACAAAAACAAGAGGTTTGTGAGCGTGGTGACGGCTTCGACTTGATTGACCTCCCTTCCCCATTTATTCCCTACCTCGACCCTGTAACGTGTGCGGGGTGTGGGGAAACGGTTTGCACGGAATACTCTGTATGGCCAGTGCCCATTGTACTACGATGGAGTGTCTAATCTATTCTTCAATTAATTAATCAGTTTAAATAATTGTGAGCATTGGGTACTAACCGGAAGTTTCCTGCACCAAGACGCCTCTCGTGTACTAAGGAAGATTCAACTATTTCAGACTTAGGCTCATCTTCAAATAGCGAGAAAATCACCAAACCTAGAAAAAATTGCAACAGAAACGGGGTTTGCGGTAAATAACCTCTGAAGTGATTCCGAACAACATATCAAAAATGTAGATTGATGTAGACAAGGGGAAATTTTTAATTTGCATAAATCCAAGATGGCCGCTCATTGCTTGTTTTCTGTCTGCATATTTATGCGGATATTACATTCAGGGAATGCATTTTAAAATAAAGGTTTGAGCTAATACATCTTCGCATAAATAATTGACAACGGATGAAGGTGGAAGACATTTCTCTGCCCAAAGTTCAAAATGGTCGCCATTTTCCAAGATGGCCGCTATTCTTCTGCCAGTACATCTGACAGAGAAATAGATGTTTGTGTCCGATTTGAATAATGTTTGTGTCTATATATATAATTTTGATCACGCCAAATCTGATTTTGCTGACCAGAACTACCCTACAATGCACCTTTGACATCAGCAATGAAGATTACCCAGAATTTTACCTCCGCCAATGCCTGGCCATTGTGGTCGAGTGTATCTGTATTCTGGTCGAAAAATCGCCCCAAAAATGCTCTTTTTGAAAATGACGTCACTGTGACATCATCATGGCGGTGTCGTGGATTTTTATTTTACATTTTCTTGTAGAGCTCGATCCAAAGATATAGTGTGGTAAGTATCAGCCCTCTAGCCTCAGCGATAGCGAAAATATGTAGGGTCACTCCCCCTCCCCCTCCATTCTCCCAGGCTGCGGTACACCACAAATCGCCCAGGCCAGATAGGGTTAAATGGACAACTGCTATGTTATAACTGTCTGATCCATGTTCTCTCTTTAGAGTAGCATCATTCCCAGCCATGGTTCGTCTGACAAAGTCGTACCATGGCAGATAGCGGGTGTGCCATAGCGATAACCAGTCGTCAGTCTTACTTTCAGGAGTTCCGCTTCACATTTGTGACCTCGTGATATGGAGATATGTATAATATGAAGGATGTAAGTAGTGACACAGTAGTTGTCTTGAGGAACAAAGCGAGGGTGGCCACCGAATTCGAACATTCCCGCGACCAGATAAGCAAAATAAACAATATCTCCTGAATTATCAAATTCTTTAATTCCTTGAAAGACCACCTTTACCTTCATATCTGAAAAAGCACGGTTTTCTGCATTCCTTGAAGAAACATCTTTACCTCTATACATGTCCACCGTTACACACATGCATGGAAGGTTCACCGTTACCTTCATAACTGACTGACCACGATTACCTCCCTTTGTTCAAGGATGTTCCTTACCTTCATTACTGGAGGACCACCGTTACCTGCATACATGAATTATGTCTACCGTTACCTCCATTCCTTGAAGGACCACCGTTTCCTATATTGCTCGAAGGATCACCGTTACCGGTACCTCTATTCCTGGAGGTCTGCCGTTGCTTCCGTACCCCAAGGACCACCGTTACTTGTATACCTGAACTTCAAACGTTACCTCCATTACTTGAAGGACCATTGTTATCCACATAACTGAAGATCCAGCATTACCTCCATAACTGAAGGGCCACCGTTACCTCCATAATTGAAGGACCACCGTTACTTCCATTTCTGGGGATCAACCGTCGCTTCCATACCCCAAGAATCACTGTTACTTGTATAGCTGAAGTTCAAACGTTACCTCCATTACTTGAAGGACCACCGTAATCTCCATAACTGAAGACCCATTACCTCCATAACTGAAGGGCCACCGTTACCTCCATAATTGAAGGACCACCGTTACTTCCATTTCTGAACCGTCGCTTCCATACCCCAAGAATCACTGTTACCGAAGTTCAAACGTTACCTCCATTAAAGGACCACCGTAATGAAGGATTACCTCCATAACCCACCGTTACCTCCATCCACCGTTTCTGGGGGTCAACCGTCGCTTCCATACCCCAAGAATCACTGTTACTTATATACCTGAAGTTCAAACGTTACCTCCATTATTTGAAGGACCACCGTAATCCCCATAACTGAAGACCCATCATTACCTCCATAACTGAAGGACCACCGTTACCTCCATAATGGAAGGACCACCGTTACCTCCATAATGGAAGTACCACCGTTACTTCCATACGTGCACCGTTACCTCCATTCTTGAACGACCATTGTTATCCACATAACTGAAGGACCACCGTTTGGAGATCCACCATTACGGCCATTTCCACCGTTACTTCCATTCCTGAAAGGACCACCTTTAATATCTCCATAATTGAAAGACATCAGTTACCTCCATAACTGAAGGTCCACCGTTACCTTCATTCCTTGAAGGGCCACAGTTGCTTCTATTCCTTGAAGGAGCAGCGTAACCTTCACACCTGAAGGTCCAACGTTGCCCCCATTCTTTGGATGGTCGCCCTTACCTCCATAACTGAAGGCCTCGCGTTACCTCCATATCTATAGGACGACCGTTTCCGCCATACCTGAAGGACCACCATTACCGGTCCACCGTTACCTCCATTCGTTGAAGGATCTCCGTTACCCCCATACCTGATAGACCGTCATTACCTCCATACATTAAGGTCCACCGTTACCTTCATTCTTCTCTCTTGCAGGAAATTAGCTTGGTTTTATGCATACCATGATTCATTCTGTAAATTTGGTGCTAATGCTTTTATATGAATTAGGTCTTTGGATTACGGACGCGGAAATTCTTTAATGAATGACAGATGAATATTGAACGACGGACTAGACGCTTGTATTTGTAGAATAACTGTTACCTCCATACCTGATGATCCACCGTTACCTCCATACCTGGTAGATCGCCATTACCTCCATACCTGATGGTCCACCGTTACCTCCATACCTGATAGTCCACCGTTACCTCCATACCTGGTAGATTGCCGTTGCCTCCATACCGGATGATTCACCGTTACCTCCATACCTGATGGTCCACCGTTACCTCCATACCTGGTAGATCGCTGTTACCTCCATACCTGATGGTCCACCGTTACCTCCATACCTGATGGTCCACTGTTACCTCCATACCTGGTAGATCGCCGTTACCTCCATACCTGATGGTCCACCGTTACCTCCATACCTAATGGTCCACCGTTACCTCCATACCTGGTAGATCGCCGTTACCTCTATACCTGATGGTCCACCGTTACCTCCATACCTGATGATCCACCGTTACCTTCATACCTGATGGTCCACCGTTACCTTCATACCTGGTAGATCGCCGTTACCTCCATGCCTGATGGTCCACCGTTACCTCCATATCTGATGGTCCACCGCTACCTCCATACCTGGTAGATCGCCGTTACCTCCATACCTGATGGTCCACCGTTACCTCCATACCTGAGGGTCCACCGTTACCTCCATACCTGATGGTCCACCGTTACCTCCATACCTGGTAGATCGCCGTTACCTCCATACCTGAAGGACTACCGATACCTCCATTCCCGAAAGACTACCCTTTCCTAATACCTGATAGACCACCGTTACCTCATACCTGAAGGACCACCATTACCTCATATCTGAAGGACCACCGTAACCTCATAACTGAAGGACCAGGAGTACCTCCATTGTTTGAAGCATCACTGTTACCTCCATACCAAAATGACCACCGTTTTTTCCATTCTTTGAAGGACCACCGTTACCTCCATATCGGAAGGACCACCGTTACCTTCACACCTTAAGGACCACTGTTACCTCTTACATGCAAGACCGCCATTACCTCCATTCTTTGAAGGATCACCGTTACTTTCATACCTGAAGAGCCACCGTTATCCATTCTTTGAAGAATCAACGTTACCTTCATTCCTTGAAGGACCACCGTTACCGTTGGATTAATATGCTGGAGATGGTATCCGACTGTCTGAACAGCGGCCATCTTGAAAATGGCAGCCATCTTGGCTATTTGCTTGGTCAAAATATCTACAATATTATCAGTGTGAATGTATGTGAAGTTGTTTTAATTTGTAGTGCTTAATTTGAGCAACTCTGCCCAAGGTAGAGTGTATACTGTGTAAAATTGACCGAAAATATTGCGCAGAACGGCCATCTTGGATTTATGCAAATTAAAAATTTTCCCCCGCTTATATTCATCTACATTTTTTATATGTTGTTCGGGATGGTTTGGGGGAATAGTTGCAGCAAACCGCAATTCTGTTGCAATTTTTTCTAGGTCAAACCGCAGATTGACTGCACTAATATCCAAGTGGAACACTACACAGCTCAACTTGGCCGAATATCGCACGATGTTGTTCAGCTCATATCTTGATTGGCTATATGACATCACGTGCGTTTACGGTTTGGAAAGAAATTCCCATTCATGAAGTCAAGGAAAATGACTGAACGTACGTGTAGTATTTAACTTTTAATTGTATTGCGAATGTGATGTTGATGACGTTCGGCCAATAGATAGGGTAATCCGTTTGTCGTGCCCGTCGATAGATTTTGGAGGTCGAAAACGAGGCCAAAGACCAATCGCTGAAGGGAAGACGACTCATTGTCACTGTCTGTTAATACCTAACTAAATTGACTGACAGTCCAGTCCAACTGACATCACTGTGAAAAAAGTGTGCATTTCATGAACACTGAAATGAACACTATTTTCTAATATCTTACGAATATGAAAAAAGTGTTCAACTTGAAAACTAGTGTGAACAGAGATTTATTTTTACCTATGTCACTGGAGTGTTTTCAAGCCATGTTAATGTTGACGCCAATGTTCCAACAATGTTACGAAATATGTGTTCATTTGTGAACATTGCTGTTCATTGAAAACCGTTGACCGCTTCTCTCTTGCAGGAAACTAGCCTATGTTTATGTATACTATGATTGTCTTTTTGAGTTTGGTGCTAATACTGTTGTATGAAATATGGAATAGGTCTTTGGATTATGGACGCGGATATTCTTTAATGGACGACGGCGGAATTATGAATGACGGACCAGACGCTTGTAATTCAAACATGGTGATCAATTGCGAACACGCTTGATCATATACGTTATATAATGTTTGGATATCAACATAAATATGGACGATATGATGTTCTGAGTTGATCGTCAATATATGTGTTCCGTGCCGTCCAATCACATATTGTTGATTGTTGAAATACTTGTTGTGGAGTATTTGGTACCTTTTCCTTTCCATTATTGTTCAAAATGGACCAGTTGATGAATTCCATAACATTATTTCAGCTTATTCCAATAACCTCTAAACTGAACGCTTTTACGTGTACGATAAGTGTTAAAAATGTTTTCTGACAGTGATGGCAGAAAGGGAAACATCCCTGTAGGTTGACACATAAAGCTGTGTGCTAACGAAGTGCTGATGACGTGACATTTCACATACATGTATATATTTGGAGCCATGACACGGCCGAGAATATAAAGGCTGTTTATATGTACTAGAACATGACGTAACTGGTCCAAATGGTGCTGAATATACTTTCAATCGTCATATTCAACTCCAAAATTGATCTGTATTTCAAAATGAAAACCATCATCTTCAGCAGTAAGTGCCTAAATATGATGAGAGAGAGAGCGAATTAAGGTTTAATGTCGCGTTCAGCAATATTTCAGTTATATAGCGACGATCAAACAAAATTCTAAGTACTCAAGTCACTAACTTAGTAATCCAACGCATTAAAACATACACATATTAAAACTTATGTAACAAACCGATTTCTCTCAAATAACCCAAGATGCAATCCTCCCTCACCCGACTAAAAAGATCTTCCAAAGTAGTCGCTCGATAAAAAGCATCTCTTACAATCTTAAAATCTATACAGTCGATAAGAGCTGACAGTTTCGTCATTAACAGTTTGGTTTGAACGGAGAGAGATCCTCATCAGGTAAAATTTGTCCAAGTATTCTTTTCGGGGATCAAACTCTAACAGCTTGAGTCATTTGAAGAAAAAAAAAATACTCCGCTCTGTTTAACGGCGTTGGCTGTTGTCGCAATATCAATTCATATCGAGGCATGTTTGCAGAACGTGAATTCGCCTTGGCGAGTGGTGGTTATCTCCCCTGAGACATCAGAAAACTTTATGGTTTCTCTATCAAACATGTCAAATATTTGAGGAAACGATACCAGTCGTTAATTGCGCGTGACAAGGCATCACGCACGGTAATTATACCGTCTGTTCATGATCTAACACAAAATGTGGGAAAACGGACACCAATGACCCCTATCAGCGTGATAGAGACCTAATTCTCTCTCTCTCATCTCGTGCAAATTAAATTAGTATAGCGGAATATGATGAACGTAATCCGGTAAGATGACAACTTCACTCAGTTTAACATGTGTATCTCTTTATTTAGAATAGTTAATATGCGATATATCTTTGACCAGTCAATAAACTGCTATATGGCCCGTCAGAATAACACAATATTTGTTACTTTTCACATCGAGTCTACAGTGACATGAGAATACATTGATATTTAGTATGAAATGTCAGCAGAAAATGATAAACAGGACCAGCGAAACTTGCACCTCAGCATCCCTGCCAAATACAAAGCTACTGCCCTGCGGATCAAACATTTCATTTACGCATGTAAGTCGGGTTACTGGACTTACATGTAACTAACGAACTGCCGCAGTCTTACATTCAAAACAGTCACGTGTTAGAATTAATAATGGGAATATACTCTGGTCAAGCTATTTATCTCATGCACGTCCAGTTGTAAGTCTGCAGGTTACTACGGTCATGTAGTTCGTGTTGCATAACGTCAATTTCACTACAAAAGGAATGCACTGTGAAAAGGTTCTGCTGCACAATAAAATCGGTTGAATGGAATCCGTCCCCATGTATGTCGGGAACACATGATTTGAGGATGCTCAAATTAGATTCGGAACACCATCAGATCAACTTGAAATTGAAATTTTCATTGAACTATTTTAATCCTGCATGAAATTTAAATTCGAATGTCGAATTCAAATTTTGAATTGATATTGATCCTTGAATTTTACAGTTGAAATTAAGTTTAAAATTTGATATTTTATATTAGAATTTGAATTTAAAATTTGAACTTCAATTTAAACATTCAATTTTAAAATCCCAATATAAAATTCAATTTAAACGTTCATCTAAACAATTGGTATGGGAAATTTTTAAATGAAGTGTTTACATGTAAACAAATTTATGCAAAATTAAGTTCTCCACAAATCAAGTACGATATGATATAAAACAGCATATAACTTGTCATCATTGAATTTACGGAAGAGTCAAAGGTGTTATAAATTGCGACCAGATTCTGTCAGGCGGCGGCCATTTTTGAAGGTGAAATGGTGTAATATTTTTGCTGTTTTCCACAATTTCGACTATGAGTTGAATAGTTCCGATATTGAATTTATGAAGCATAATGTCAAACAAAATCTATAAATATAAAATTTTCATCTCTATAGACCAAACTTTGTATGTGTTTATATAACAGTACTAAAAGTTGCCATTGTTATGAGGGATGAATGCATGCTTAACTAAAATTATGAATATTATCTCCCCAGTTCTTCAAACAGTCCAAAGCATTCTTCCAGTCAATACCGGCTCACTGTCTCCATCTTCAATTATGAAAACATTAATGAAATATGAGTCGACTCACTGAAGAAATGCACATCAACTTTTGGCCTTGGGCACCATGACCAAGGCAGCACACACTGTATAAATACAGTATGGTTACAAAGTCAAACTGATACTTCTGATGATGTCATTTCAATGCTATATTGTCAGACAGGAAGGCTGGAACTATATTTATAAAAAGCTTGAAAGGCTCATTTCATTTGGGGGAGGGGAAGGAGTTGTCATGTAAACATCTAAAACTGACACCCCATAGCCTGACAATGAAAAAAGTTGAAGGTACATTTAACAATAGACATTCCTCGGAATTAGAATCCTCATTATATGTTTTTTTTCTGACTTTCCTGCATGAAATAGAACACCAGACAACGCTCATCCGACCGTAATATCAGACGTGCTATTGTTCACATTTCCATGGCAACAGATTATGACCTGTGTAATAGGCTCGTGCGTAACAATACTGCTCTTTTTGGGGACACGAAAACAATTTTGGCCTACATTCCTTCATTCACAAATCGGTAGCAAAGAGCATCCTCCCAACAACGCATGCTCCATTTCGCAGGCTCCATTATCCATCCCTGCCTATAATAGCGGAAGTTGACCTTTACTACGTTGCTATGACGTATAGGGGAAAATCCACGTACGCACGGTTCAGTTTGAATCCGGCCGAACAATTCCTTCAGTTTTGCACATGAGCGAACTAATTTTCATATGCTCTGTCCAGATAAACAGGGAAAATAATCTCCATATAATTCTTTTCAACGCTAGTTCAACAGAGGTGTTATGCAGACTTGAAAAGTAATCGAAATATTCGGCAAACATCTAATTTACTATATCACTTCCGGCGATGTGCGCGAAGGCCCCGAATCCGGTCCAAAAATCTGACTGGTGGCTGGGGTACTATTAGACCCCCAGCGAGGTGGTTGAGCAAAGAGAGGTGTGGCAAACGTACTCTTGAAGCAAAGTGTCCTACCTTTGCCATACGTCAGCCATCTCTGGCACGAAATCTTTTTTTTGGCAATCTCCACGCAGGGCTATTCTGAAATATGACTGCGCGGGGAGAGACCTGAACCTGAGGAGATTTCCTGAAGTGTTTCGCTATTTATTCGTGAATCAGGCGGCACTAGTGAGCTTAATTTACTTTTGCTTAGCTAAGTATATTTTGCAATCAGAGGTAGACCGAAATGTCCCCATAATTAGTTATTAAAAGATAGTTCACCTTGTTAAGAGCCAGCGGAATTTTTTTATTGGGGCGGGGTGGGGGTTGGGGGGGAGAGCTGAAATAAAAAAAAATTAAACACCATTTTTAATCGAAATCAAAACGGCACACACATCATTTCAAATCAAATACCATTACCGGTATAGAGTATGTTTGATAAAGCAGATTGGCCTGGTAAATGTACGTTTGCGAGATGATGTTTTGGTTCTGGGCTACATGAATAATTGGCATCTAGCAGTGATAACTTGACAAGACATATGGGGAGATTAAGCCTGCTTGAAATTTGCATCCCTGCCCCACTATCAATGTATTTTGCACACCATTGCGCAACAAATCTGTACGTTAATTTGTTAATGAGTTTGTTTACATAAATCTGATGACAGAGCCGCACACAAGGGAAGTAACTCCGCGCACGCGAGTAATATTACCATCGTCCCAAATAGCGATATACATCCTCGCTAGCCAGTGTATCGATCAATCCGTTAGGAATGATACACTGGCTTGGTTAGTAACTCATAGCAGTTCTAGATGTAAATAGATCAAGGGTTTTCCTCTAAATCAAACCAATCCGTGAACGCTAGCTGCTGATTATGCCAATCCGCTGCGAGATATGAGATGTGACAGGTTTTAATTCATTGCTGGCCAAACTACTTTGATGTCGGTCTGAAATCGACATCGAAAGTCAAAGCATAAACTGCAGGCTTGGAATACCGACCTGCTAATTCAGCAAAGGCGTGAGGACTGAAAATGTACAATATTGTATAATAGAGGCATCGACTCAAGAACTCATTCGAATCATCAACGAGAGATCCTGAAGGATCTTGGCGCCCATCATTGTCAGATAATTGTAAGCTAATGACAAGAGGATCTTTTTGTCCATTGTTACTAGGAACAAGCGACTGATTTGTAATTTTGTTTACAGTATTTCGAATCTGAGCGAAAAAGATCGAAAAAGGGACACTGGAAAACACCAAGATATCTTTCTAAGTTTCAGGAGTTTCAAGATGTCTAGAAACTGTATTTATGTCGGTTGTTATAGTACAAGACTACAGGTTAGTCTGAAAGTGAATGTACATGTACGGAGGATCCTTCGTCTTCGTTTTGTAGTATTTTTTTTATTTTTGCACCAGTGTCATCATTGGGTACTGGAAGCGAAGACAAATATCTCTTTGACACTTTGGCATGAGCTATGAAACATACTTAACATTTTATAATTAGGAACGAATGCTAATTCTGTTCTGTTTACTGGGCTAGTTTGAGACTTCTCTTTTAAGATACCATGCTCGAAAATAGTAAGATGGTACAATACTTAATACTGAAGGGATCTGGTCCGCGCAGTAAACTTGAAACTTCGAAAGTGTCTGAATCCTGATTATCTACCTTGAATCGAAACATGCCATAGTCTACAGTTGTCGAGTTGTGACGTTGTGTCACAACAGTGACGTCCCTTCATGTAGCCGACCCCCGGCAGACGAAACGGCGGGGTAGCCGACCCCCGGCAGACGAAACGGCGGGGTAGTTCACTTGCAAACTGCATGGACTGAAGAAAACTCTAAGAAATACTTTTTAATTCCGAATTATTTGAACTCCTTGATATGAAAGGTGAAGGTACGGATATTCTCTATAGTCAATATATAGAATATGCCCACCGTTTCATCTGCCGACTCTTGTGATGCAACGTCACAACTCGGAAATACCGTATTAATTTGAAGCGTAACTGGGGTTTTCGAATCGGACCAAAAAAGGTATCTTGAACATCAAGGCCCCATGTGGGACCTATGTACCAAATTTGAGAAAGATCCCAGCAGTACTTCCTGAGGAATCACGATAACAAAGTTGCATGAGGAAATCCAAGATGGCTGCCTGGTGGCCATATTGGATTTCGAATCGGACCAGAAAAGGTATCTTGCACAACTAGACCCCAAGGAGAATCTGTGTACCAAATTTGAGAAAGATCCATGCAGTACTTCCTGAGAAATCGCGATAAAGTTTCATGAGGAAATCCAAGATGGCTGCCTGGTGGCCATATTGGATTTTCGAATCGGACCAGAAAAGATATCTTGCACAACTAGACACCAAGGGGAACCTGTGTGCCAAATTCGAAAAAGATCCATGCAGTATTTCCTGAGAAATGACGATAACAATGTTTCATGGGGAAATCCAAGATGGCTGCCTGGTGGCCATATTGGATTTTCGAATCGGACCAGAAAAGGTATCTTGCACAACTAGACCCGAAGGGGAACCTGTGTACCAAATTTGAGGAAGATCCATGATGTAGTTCCTGAGAAATCGTGATAACAAGGTCTCATGGGGAAATCCAAGATGGCCGCCTGGTGGCCATATTGGATTTTCGAATCGGACCAGAAAAGGTATCTTGCACAACTAGACCCCAAGGGGAACCTGTGTACCAAATTTGAGAAAGATCCAGAACGTAGTTCCTGAGAAATCGCGATAACAAGAAATTGTTTACGGACGGACGACGGACGGACGGACGACGGACGACGGACCACGGACGAAAAGCTAAAAATGTCCAGATAAACCCTCTACTGAGATTTAGGATTTACCTTGACTTGTGAAGATGAGCGATATATGACCCGGAGCAGTTATTATAGATTATACATGTATATGGAAATAATATATCTATAACATATTAATGTAAAGTATCATATTCATTTGAATCATATCATTCCAACTACACATGATGGTATATGAACTATTATGAAGCCGCGACTGCCTAAACAATATCTATCGATACATTGGAGCATGTATACGTCTATGAACATATATCTTTAAGTTTAGTGCTACGAAGTACCTTACATGTACCGCTTTGCGATGGTCTAGTGGCCTCCGTCCGCCTCGCAAGCGGGAGGTTCTGGGATCAATCCAGGGTCGTGTCATGTATATAAACACCAAAAACTTTAAAATAGAACTTTCGTTCTCAGTGGTAACAAGAGACATCAATGACTAGTTGGCCCGGTGTCAGGATAATGTTCCTGGGTGGAGTATCATGTCTGAATACATCAGTTGCCGGTCGTCTGAAAGTGGCAAAAAAGAAGAGTTATTGCCCCTTTTTCAGGAGCAAGATTCAGATACAGCAATGCCTTCAACATGGGCCTCTGGAAAAAAAAACGGCCTAAGTTTGTTTATAGACAGTGTCAGAAGCTGACAGAGACCTGAAATATAACTGAACTGTTCTAGAGTGAAAGGAGTCTGAAGAAATCATGTAAAAAATCTTTTTTCAGCAATTTTCAGTCCGTGCCTATACTTGCGTGAGGCAAAAGTTTACTCGTGGTTCGCATTGCACTATGGGAAGGAAACATAGCGGTTTTTGCTATTTTTAGACGACCGGCAAGGCGTGTATTCTGCATGGTTTAGCGAGGCAGCATTATAAAAAGACATTAGAACCTCACTGTAACAAGTTTAGCCATTGTTGAAAGCAACGTTAAAGCCTACTCACTCGCTATATCTAGATAATTTCATTTCTTCAATTTAGAAAATAGTTTTATCACATTTGGTATACATTAAAATGTGGCAATATATTTTTAACTCACCTGTAAAAATTGTAATTCTCATTTTACCGGGAAATATATATGTAATAGACAACTATAACTATCCACATGAATACGACGAACACTTACTGCGGCTCGATTGGGTAGGTCAGAATTGATACTTAATACAGCTTCATTGCTTTAATTTCTGTGAATTACAATAAAAATATTATTCACAATATAGTATATACTCCCCGGGAAAGATAACTTATCCGACAGAATAAAAAGGCGAAATAAAGCATCGAAAGTACTGAAACAGAAACAAGTTGAGCCTATTCAACTTTCACATTTCCTCAGCGGGATACGACCGGAGGCCAGTCGATTTTATCGTTAAGACGAAGGTGTGGTCGAGGGGATGTAACTCTGAATTCGCATACCTGATACATTGTCTCCCTTTCCATTGGGAACCAGATTCTAAGTTTGTTTCGCCAATACATCAAGATACAAAACCATGTAAATCCTACTGCATTGTCTTATAATTTCTACTTTCCGTAATTCACTAGAAGGCATCACAATAATGTAAACAGTGCAGAGTATTAGCCTTGTAAGAGTTGTATGTCAAGCCGCTTTGGTATTAATTCTGGAATTTTATAGATAAAAAAAATCATATCAAATCTTTTATATATATAAAAAAATGTTTTTCATTTTAAAAAAAAATTGTGAAAAAATATTTTTTATGTCAAAATAAACCTGTTATACGATCACTTTCTAAATGATAAAAAATATATCTATTCAGCTTTGGGAGCTGTGTCATTACGATCATCAGAGGGGTACTGTATGTTCGCTTTCAAGACTACCGGTCTGCTACCTCCTATTTAAGTGGGAGGCCCGTTGGCCGAGTGGTTTAGATCGCCGACATACAGTGCTGGCGATTAGGTGCCTGACTCTGGGGTCGCTGGTTCGAATCCCGTACGGGACTCGACCAAATTTTCAGCACTAGAATATGTGCTATTCTAAGATAGTGTTATCCCAAAATAACGAAAATATTGTTATACGATCACTTTCTAAATGATAAAAAATATATCTATTCAGCTTTGGGAGCTGTGTCATTACGATCATCAGAGGGGTACTGTATGTTCGCTTTCAAGACTACCGGTCTGCTACCTCCTATTTAAGTGGGAGGCCCGTTGGCCGAGTGGTTTAGATCGCCGACATACAGTGCTGGCGATTAGGTGCCTGCGATTATGTCGCTGGTTCGAATCCCCCACGGGACTCGACCAAATTTTCAGCACTAGATAGTGTTATCCCAAAATAACGAAAATACTGTTAAACCTTTTGATATTAAAACTTATTTTTTTATATCAAAACTCATTTTCCTGCTATCCAAAAAAAATATTTTATATCAAACAAATAATTTTTATATAAAAAAAATACCGAATAAGTACCAAAACGGCCCACATTTATTTTTGTTACAAGATAACAATTTTATCAAAAAAATAATATTTGATATAGAAAAATCCCAAAGAAATCCAGAAACGGCTTGTCATATCGGTGACTTTCAGTTTTGTTTATCAAACATTCTTTATCGTCTTTAATGGATATGTGGTAAATGGGCGTTGGTAATTTAATCTAACTAAACATGAGTATGTCCATGCAACTCTGTTTCATGCTTTAATTTTCAGACAAACGATCGACCCCGACGGGTAAACAAACGCGTGACTCCCGGCTTAAATTTGCAGTTTGTAGTTTTTCTCTCCCTCGCGCTCCTATTCGACTTGAAGTTGCCAAAATTATCACTACTGTAAGCATCTTGGGATAGTGAGATAATTTGTTGCATATTTAACATATTTACTCTAGGTTGGCCTAGTTAAAAATCTAGAGAGAGAGAGAGAGAATTAAGGTTTAACGTGGCGTTCAGCAGTATTTCAGCTATATAGCGACGAGCAAACAAATTCTAAGTACTCAAGTTAATAACTTAGTGACACATTAAAACATACACACACTAAAACTCATACAACAAACCGATTTCTCTCAAATAACCTAAGATACAGAGTGTGAAATCTTCGTGGCATGGAATACACCTTGGGACAGGCTCTTTTTTTTTTTTAGTAAATGTCCGTGAGTAATCTTGTATGGCCGATTCTACATCGCCTGATCATGACTTGATCGGAACGTTTCTGACTGTTCAGAGGAGTATAGCAGACAGTTTTTTTTTAACTCATGAAGTTTGTTATCATTCACAGCATCCCATAAAGATTGAAACGGCTTTCTCACATAAGTACAGATCATGCAGATAGAGGGTCTAAAATCGCTATATGGGATTTCAACAGGAACAACCTCATTATCTTGGGCTGTCTTAACCATTTTATCAACCTCGTTAAAACTCTATCCCGGGCCTTATATTAGCCAGGATAGGAAGGTTTCGAACCACGAGCTTACACATGGAGTCAATGTAGCTGTCGTTTCGCCCGAGCAATGTTTTGTCTAAGAATTACAGTTGAAAAACCGGACTGATAAAAGCCAGAAGTTTACAAAAACAGAGTAGACGCAAGTGTGGGGCGGTTTTACCAAACTGGTAAGGAAACTTTTGGAGAGAACTTTCGCCATCATCAGGTCATACATGGCAAACTGCAACTACGGAAAAGAACAGCAAAGATATAATACATAATTCAGCTAAGATCACAGCTCAGTAGCGTTAAAAAAACACCTATAGTCAATATGAACAATCGAGGAGACAATATTTCAAAACAACTATACGAACAAGTCGCATTCTTTGTACATCCAAAGAAGGGTTAAGGGGGATTTATACCCGAAAATCTGATTCTTCAAAATTCCCCATCCCTTGTCAGTTTTTCGGTGATTTCTTCCCATTGATATATGAAAATTCACCCACTTGTCGATCTCGACACTCGGAAGATATTGAAAGAAGAAAAATGTAATAATAATAATTTCATAGTTACGTCTATTTTGTACGTAATTTTAGTCAATGGGAATGTCAGTCGGGTATAAAAATCGTCCGAATTCACCTTAGGTGTTAGGCTCAATTCGAACAAGCTCTAATTATGCGGCGTCGGGCGAAAACAAGCCTTCTTTGAGGCGTATATATATATTTGGACACTCGGGCGCTAAATAAAATCGCTAGAGCTCGAGCCATTTTTGACTCATTTCGTTGAATTCCATGACCTTGGAGTAAATTCGAAAAATATTTTCCAGGTGAATTTTACTTTATATTGGGCTAATTTCACTTCGGTTGTATTGCTTGACACTTGTAGATCAAATTGACGCTGCATTTTCCCTTCTTTTTTCTTCTTTCAATTTCTTCCTTGTGTCAAAATTGACAAGTGGGTGAATTTTCGTGACCATATTCTAAGCCATTGGGAAGATATAGCCAAAAAGACTGACAAGTGTTGGGAAACTTTGAGTAATCACATTTTCTGGTATAAATCCCCCTTAAAACAACGTATATTTAGTGCTTATGATAAACAAATTTCAAGGGCAAGTGGTGGTTGTATTGATGTTGATTTCTTTAGAATAGCCAATCAAATTTGAATTTCAAAGAAGTCAGACATTGTACTTCTCCTAATATGGACCACGGAATATTTAAAGAACTATAACATCAACAAACCCGTATTCTGATCAGATAATGTGTTATGTTCAGCCAAGGAAACACGTGTCGTGTTCGGCTTGGATATGCGAAAATGAAATGTATTCATGACAAAACAAGTTCAAGGAGTTGAGTAGAAATCACAATGTGTTTTAAGCATTCAAATACTAGACAAATAGAGAGGGGCAGAGGAAATCATATTGCTCAAGGATGGTTTATGTTTTGAAATATACATCGACTCCTTTATTTTCAGTTTGAAGTCTTTTGTTTACAAAAATACTTTTCAGAATTTCAAACAGCATTGCAATCCTACGTACCGAGTATTTTGTAAAATAACCGAATAGGACTTCGGGATGAACCGAGACTCACGAATGCATGGCGTGTTGAGGTGACGGGCGATAATAAAGTAAGCCTAAGTGTTACCACCGTGAACAGGGCTCATTCGTTGTTTATCGTCTTTGTGACACGGAAATAAAGGCATACAATACACCTGAACAGGTAATTATATAAATACCGATCACCGACACTGTTTTACATTTTTCGTGAACCAGGATTGCGAAAAAACCCACCCTCTCCCGTTCGTCATGTAAGGATCTTCAAACCGGGAACACCGAGTGCAATGCAGTGTGTTAGGTAGCTTTTCCAGGTTTAACAAGGCTCCCTACATGTAGTCACCCATTGCGTTTTCCTTGCATGATATTTATATCCTGGTGAGGCCAAAGTCAATGGTTCATTAATATTTGCCCAAAGAATTATATTTAAAAAGTACATGTAAAGTAGGTCAACCCTATTGTTGAAGAAATCTGTCTGCGTTTCGGGTCCGTCTCAGCACGGGGTGTCCATTCACACAGGTAGGTTTAAGCGCAATTTCAATACGGTGATTTCTTATCGTGACCTTGTTAACATGTACATGTTTAGGCTGCATTCTCATGTCCCTTCAGCATACTGTATTTGAATTTCAGTTTTACTTAAGGACACATCACAGAGTCGAAGTACCGGTTAAGAAATAAAAGTACTCATGCGCATCCGGATTTTTAGTTTATATAAATACGGTATATTTTGTAGGATATATTCAACTTTCCATAAATAGTAAAGTACATGTATTACTGACTTCTGACTTCCGAATACCGGAAAATGTAAGAGACTTGACCTTAGATATGTGACAATGCGGAACAAATGCTCTGACGAAAGCTTACTGGTATACAACTAGCCATATTGATACAACCGAAGATGAAACAGATTACAAGGTGAAGGTGAAAGATATTAGGATCATACCATACCGTTCTGCAAGGTAATATCATATTATACGTATTTATGACAGAGAGTTGTTACTTGTACGCTACGATGAAGACTGGGTAAAAAATATTTCAACGAGGGGTCTAAGTGGTGTACATGTAGGTACATGTTTTGGAGGTTCGGTATGGGAGTGTGGGTGAGGGAGTGTCGATGAGGAAGTGTGGGTGAGGGAGTGTGTAGGGAGTGTCGATGAGGGAGTGTGTAGGGAGTGTGGGTGAGGGAGTGTGTAGGGAGTGTCGATGAGGGAGTGTGGATGTGTTTACTTGCTCTCGTTACTTATTCCCGTTTTCTTATTTTCTATCCTAAAATCGATGCTCACCACCTTAAACCTGTTCTAGATAACTTCCCTATACAACTATTCATCGCTAGCGCTTCCCTTATCTTTATTGGTCCGATCATTCCACGAATCAGACACAAATCTTTTACTCGCCACTTTAAGATTGGTGTAGATATTTTCCTAACACAACGATCTTTCTTCCTGACTCATTTTTATGTGTTTAAATTACGGAAAACAGACAATTTGGCATCCTCTCTTTGCTGGTCCGTTAGATCCACAAATCATTTGCTCGAAGCTTTAAAGTTTGTCTAGATATCTTCCTGGTACAATTATCTTCAGGTATCTTCCTGACTCATTTCCGTGTGTTTGAAGTTAGGTCGGTAGTAGTAAAAGGGCATCTGGGCGCGACTTGACCTCTCTGGACCGGATGTGATGGCCGCTATAGTTCCAGCATTTCCGGTTACGTGATCGGAAGTGATCTTTGGTATTCCTTCGCGGTGACGCGGTCACTTCCAGTGCGGTGATGCGGTCAACGCAGAAAGAATATAGACCCATGCCGAGGTCAATGCGACTTCAAATACGCTTGTTGTCGCTTGGTCGGAATCACCAGAATTATCGAGGAATCTCAGTCAATTGACCGTTAATATGCCCACGGCACTTCAAGGTTATATGCATACCTATAATTCAACGAGAGAGGAATCCCCATTACACTGGAGGGATTCCAGCCAACATTTTCGGAACCGAAGACTGGCACGTTGTCATCCCGTCCACGGGTCTGGTCCTCCAAACTATCTCCAGCGCTGTGTCCAGCATAATTACAAGTGCGAAACCCACTCATGTAAATTTTTCATGGGGAGGAAACTATGGAGTGTGGGACCTTGTTTTTTTTATGTCTCACTCTGTAGAGTACGATGAGAGGGGTCTCGACGCCACTGGCTAAATTCGCTGAAAAGGTCTGACGTGAGTAGTATATAAAACTGAAATTCCTTAGGATTGACCTACTTATTTGTTCCCCCGGGTAAAATTTGTGGAGCATTGTGGAGCATGTGTGGATCTCTCGTCCAATCAGAAGCGAGTATTTCAAATTGACCAAAAAGCTACCTCCAGCACAGGAGAGTTCCAATTTTTTCAGGTCAAAAATAGTTCCATGTATTCCTCCGCGGTGATGCGGTTTTGGCGGTGATTCGGTCTCGGGAAAAAGCTTCCGCGGAGAAAAAGTAGTCCCTAGATAAAATGGTCCGATTGGGTCGAGTGAGGTATCAAAGTGAAGCATTCGTGATGGGGCATCTAATGGGCTGGGTGTGGGGTTGAAATATCGGCATTATGCGCATGCGCGGTCGCCGAAGGGTATGAAAATAGACATTTTGGAGCTAGGGGAGTCCCTAATGGTCCAATGGGGTCGAGTGAGGTATCAAAGCGAAGCATTCATGAAGGGGCATCTAATGGACTGGGTGTGGGGTTTAAATATCGGCATTCTGCGCATGCGCGGCGGCCAAAGGGTATGGAAATAGCCGTGTTGGAGCTAGGGGAGCCCCTAATGGACCGATGGAGTTGTATGAGGTATCAATGTGAAGCCTAGGTGAAGGGGTATTTGATGACTGGGTGGGTGCATGTAAAATTTTTCCTGAAAAAAAAAAAAAAAACGGAAAACGGACTTTATCGAAAAATCCGGGAAAATACCTATATGGGGTATGGGGGGTATATAGGTCGCCGGGCTTAACGGGGCTCGCCTGTCAATAGAGTTATCTCCCCCTAGTTCCAGGGTGGGTGTATGTAAAAGTTTTCCTGAAAAAATACGGAATACGGACTTTATCCTAAATTACGTGAAAATGCCTATATGGGGTATGGGGGGTATAGGACCATCCTGGGAAACGTACTTCTCGACATTTGCGGTATAGGTTGTGGGGTCTCGTTTTCTTAGTCTCGTCAAGACAAACATGATAAGAAGTGTCCCGGAGCGAAACGGTGAAATTTTTGAAAAAAGTCACCGAGCCCCATACAGGCCCATACTGGGAGTATTAGGATCAATGTTTGTCCCCCTGGGAAACGTACTTCTATACATTTGCGGTAGGGTTGTGGGGTCTCGTTTTACTCGTCTCGTCATTTAGAACATGATAGGAAGTGTCCCCGTGCGAATCGGTGAAATTTTTGAAAAAAGTCACCGAGCCCCATATAGTCCCATACTGGGGTATAGGTTCAATGTTTATCCCCCTGGGAAACGTACTTCTATACATTTGCGGTAGGGTTGTGGGGTCTCGTTTTCACGTCTCGTCATTTAGAACACGATGGGTAGGGTTGCGGAGCGAATTGGTGAAATTTTTGAAAAAAGTCACCAAGGCCTGGGTAGGCCCATAGGCCTATACTGCATGGCTATGGGTGTATAGGGCCATACGGCGTGGACATGTTGGAGTCTAGGTGAGTCCCTGGTGGTCCAATGGGGTCGAGTGAGGTCTTATTTTGAAGCTCTCGTGCAGCAGCATCCGACTGGGCTAATGGTTCGTCCGTGTTCAATAGTCTGCGCATGCGCAGTCTGGCCGTAGTATAGAAAACAGGCATTTTGGGTGCTATGTAGGGGTGTGTTTGTGTTAGAGATGAGCTAATCACGGTTCGAATGGGTCGTGTGAGGTGTCAAAGTGAAGCTTGTGTGGGGTAGAGTCAGAATGGTGTGTTTTTGAATGCATGTCGCGTCAATCTGCGCATGCGCAGTTGGTTGTAAGTAAAGTGGCCATTTTGGGGCAGTGAAGGAAGGTATTTGGGGTCGAGATGGGCTATTCACGGTTCGAATGCGTCCTGGAAGGTGTCATCTTGTAGTTCTCAGGGTGTACATTCCGATTTGAGGGATGTTCGCGTCATCTGTGACGTCATCGGTGACGTCATCGGTACGAGTAGTAGCGAAAGTGGACATTTTCGGGCAGTACATGAAGGTATTTGGGGTCGAAATGGGCTATTCACGGTTCGAATGCGCCCTGGAAGGTGTCATCTTGTAGTTCTCGGGGTGTACATTCCGATTTGAGGGATGTCCGCGTCATCTGTGACGTCATCGATGACGTCATCGGTACGAGTAGTAGCGAAAGTGGACATTTTCGGGCAGTACATGAAGGTATTTGGGATCGAGATGGGCTATTCACGGTTCGAATGCGTCCTCGAAGGTGTCATCTTGTAGTTCTCGGGGTGTACATTCCGATTTGAGGATGTTCGCGTCATCTGTGACGTCATCGGTGACGTCATCGGTACGAGTAGTAGCGAAAGTGGCCATTTTCGGGCAGTACATGAAGGTATTTGGGGTCGAGATGGTGCGGTAGGAATATCATTCTGCACATGCGCAGACGCAATGCGGAGCTCTCGTCCAATCAGAAGCGAGTATTTCAAATCCGTCACAGAGCTCTCAGCCAATCAGAAGCGAGTATTTTGACCCGGTGCATTATGGGCCATATCCAAGATGGCAGCACGTATGTTCAAGATGGCGGCACATCCGGTGTCGAAAACTGGCCATTCCGTCGGGATGTGGTCACCTAGTGTCGAAAACTGGTCCTTGTATGGGTCCTGCTAGACGTTTTGACGCCATGATATAGACCGGAGAGAGAGAGAGAGAAAACAACAACAACAAGGATGACACATGAGGGAACAACAACAACAACAAGTTTTTTTTCATATAGTTTATTTTCCCATCCATCATAACATACCCACGCTGGGGGAGCCGCGTTGGGTATGTTTACAATTCAAGAAAGACTCTTGTCCAATCAGAGACCGCCATTTGCATCGGTCCTATTCGTTCCTGTCCGTTAGATGTATTCTTGTCCAATCAGAAGTCGCCATTTCAGAGAGTTCCTTCTTCGGTCATGTTCATTCTGAACCGTTTATTCTAATCATCGTCGGCCAGGCCTGGATATTCTTCGGGCAGCATGTCCTGAAACAGTTGTTTGCGCATTCTGATCGCATTTTCCAGGGCCTCGGTGGGTGGCAAACCCATATCCTCTTCCAAGTGACGCTTGGTCTTCATGATGGACCTGTGCGTGGGGTCCCCTTTCATTTCAAGCGGTAGTAAGGTATACTGTTCATAGATCGCCATGGCTGTTTTCCTGATGCGGGGGCGCATTTGGGTGTACGTCTATTGTAAATTATCCTCTCCGGCGTCCTCGATCGCTTCAGCGTGAGTATTGATAGCTGCTGTCACAATACGATCCCAGAAAGTAGGTTCTGCCTCACTTTCCTGGGATGAAGGCTGATTCTCTGAGGTCAAGCTCTCCATATCAGTAGATAGACTGTCAGCCATCTTGGATTCGGTATCAGTCGATGCACTCTCATCAATCTCTGTATCAGTATCTGCCTCAACAGGCTCCTCGGCGTCTTCAGTCCCATGTATATTTTTCTGGTGTCGCATCATATCGTAATGTCTGGTGAACGTGCGTTCACACTCAGAACAAGTATAAGCCATGTTGACGGTTGAACGTCGACTGTGCGTGTTTGGGAATACGCTCGCTTTTATAGACAGTAACGGTCATCAACGCTTAGCTCAATGCTTCAACGCC
>JAVTVY010004842.1:0-40494 GCA_036873755.1 Hanleya hanleyi
AGGATGTACAAGGATGAACCATCAATGTGATGGACAACACCGGTTTGTTACTATCCACACATATACATTGAGCTTAAGTTCTTGTGGAGATTTATCATTTTCTAATGATAATATTTGCCAAATTGAGCGAAGTTATTATTAGTCAGAAAATTTCTATTAAGACTGAGAACAGGAGCGGAGAGTAGCAAACCAGCGCTGCTGTTGTTGTTCACATTCATGATTTATTCATAACACCGAGAGAAATGGGGAACGAGCGATAAAGGGCTTTTGGAGGCCGATTAACCTTTGAACTCTGAGTGCACTTTCGGTCACGTGATCGGAAGTGACCTTTGACCAGGTGACCGGAAGTGACCTTTGACCCTGCGCTGCTCGGAAGTGACGTCATCGTAAGCAGGCGCACACACATATTCCACCACCACCCACACACATATTCCACCACCACCACCGCCACCGGGCGTTGACGGGCGTCAACGCCCGGTGGTAGTGGTGGTGGGAGCTCCCGTGTGGCAGAGCTCTTGGATCGGAGCTCTTGGAGCTCAAAGCCTGTGGAGCTCAGAGCTCGGAAGTGACATTTGCATATGACCTCTGTGAGGTCACTTCCGCTTCCGTTCACGTGACCGGAACTGACCTTTGACCCCTGCGCGCAATTTTTATCCGGTATTGTTAGCGCGCGCAGGGGTCAAAGGTCAGTTCCAGTCATGTGAACGGAAGCGGAAGTGACCTCACAGAGGTCATATGCAAATGTCACTTCCGAGCTCTGAGCTCCACAGGCTTTGAGCTCCAAGAGCTCCGATCCAAGAGCTCTGCCACACGGGAGCTCCCACCACCACCAGCGGGCGTTGACGCCCGTCAACGCCCGGTGGTGGCGGTGGTGGTGGTGGTGGTAATGGTGGATTATGTGTGTGCGCATGCGTACGATGACGTCACTTCCGAGCAGCGCAGGGTCAAAGGTCACTTCCGGTCACGTGACCGAAAGTGCACTCAGAGTTCAAAGTTTAATCGTCCTCCAAAAGCCCTTCATCGCTCGTTAAGGCGCTGAGACGGGCGTTAAGGCGTAAAGATAGGGCGTTAAGGTATTGAGACGGGCGTTAAGGGGTAACGACGGGCGTTGACAGGCGTCACTGCATTTCGATGTATTGGTGACAATTCCATGAAAATCAGGGCTTCTGAGCTAGTTCACCAGGGCGTTGAAGCGTTAAGCTAAGCGTTGACGGGCGCTACTGTCTATAAAGCAAGTGTATTGCCAAAACACGCACAGTCGACGTTCAACCATCAATATGGCTTATACTTGCTCTGAGTGCCAACGCACGTTCACCAGACGTTACGATATGATGCGACACGAGAAAAATATACATGGGATTGAAGACTCCGAGGCACAAGAAGCCGATACAGAAATTGATAAGAGTCTATCTACTGATAAGGAGAGCTTGACCTCAGATAGTCAGCCTACATCCCAGGAAAGTGAGACTGCTGAGTCTATATACTGATACGGAGAGCTTGACCTCAGATAGTCAGCCTACATACCAGGAAAGTGAGGCAGAACCTTCCTTCTGGGATCGTATTGTGACAGCTGTTACGTCATATATAATACCAGCAAAAACGTAACAGAAAACGTTTGTGAAGTCAAGGATTAACAATCAAAAATAGTTATTAACAACACTAAAATCAAATACAAATTAAGTAAGGCTAATACAACAAACAAATGTTCTTGATACAGTCTTACTGTTTAATGCTATACCAGTGTATCCTTAAACGTCTGTGCTGACGTGCACATATAACTTCCAAGTCCGTGTGCCAAGTCCGTAATTTAACACTGCTCTGAGATCACGGTATGTCCATGCAGTATCCGTCGCTTGTGGATGGATGTATAACCAAAGGCAGCCAAAGTCCGTTCACAGGAAACCAGTCCAGTAATCTGTATCAAAGGTATGACTCTAATGCACCCGAATACCAGTTTGAAAATCTCTCCCCGATCGCCGAATATCACAATATTTATAGTCTATCGAGCAACTCTAGAACTTTCCGTGTCCCAGGCAACGACCGTAACTACGCAGTGAAAAACCTAGACACAAGTCTGGAAATTTCCATCAGTCTCACAAACCAATCAAACTAAAGTCAACTATTACTCCAGAAACTTCGATAGATATTACAATGCTATGACATCATATTTACTTGTAACTGACTAGGTCACGATTTCTAGAAACATCTATGGCGCACAACAACAGTATGGCGCAACAACAACAACGTAACAACAATAACACCGTGACACTCCCCCTCTTCAAAAAAAGTTTCAAACTTGGAACTTTTTAACAATTCAAAACATTGTTGCAAGACAAAATTCTTATAACATCATAACGTTGGCAAACATATGTACATTATATGCGAGACAAACATTCAGCAATCAAATTATCCTTTCCCTTAATATGTCTAATTTCAATATTGTACTCTTGCAACACCAAACTCCATCTCAACAATCTTTGATTCTTGTCCTTCATCTTACTTATAAAAACAAGAGAATTGTGATCACTAAATACAGTAATTGGCAACGATGAAGAAGTAACATAAACATCAAAATGTTGTAAAGCTAATATCATTGCCAAACATTCTTTCTCAATTGTAGAATAATTTCTCTGATGTTTGTCAAATTTGCGTGAAAAATAGCAAATAGGGTGATCTACCCCATTCTTATCTTCTTGTAACAGAACGGCACCAGCAGCAACATCACTAGCATCTACAGCCAGTTTAAAAGGTGAATTAAAGTCTGGTGCTGAAAGAACTGGCGCACTCTTGAGGATGGCTTTCAGGTTCTCAAAAGCTGAGTCACATTTATCGGTCCAAACAAAAGTTACCCTCTTTCTTAAGAGTTGAGTTAAAGGCTCAGAAATATCTGAAAAATTTGGACAAAATTTCCTGTAGTAACCAGCCATACCCAAGAAACGCATTAGTTGTCTCTTACATGTTGGTCTTGGAAACAGCGAGACAGCACTAACCTTAGCATCTATAGGTTTTACCTGACCCTGACCAACAACGTGACCCAAGAATGTCACACGTGCATGTCCAAATTCACTTTTTCCAAGGTTGACTGTCAGCTTGGCGTCACTCAGCGGGTTGAACAGTGCGCGAATTCTCTGTAGATGATCTTCCCATGTATCGCTGTAGAAAATAACGTCATCAATGTATGACTCACATCCTTCCAAACCAGAAGTAACACGGTTGATGAGACGCTGGAACGTGGCAGGAGAATTTTTCATTCCAAAAGGCATGACTTTGTACTGGAACAGACCCTCCGAAGTAACAAATGCTGATATCTCCTTCGCACGATCTGTCAGTGGAACTTGCCAGAATCCTTTCAAAAGATCAAACTTTGACAAACTTGGCACTTCCCATTTTATCAATGCAATTATCTATTCGTGGAATAGGGAATATGTCAGTTTTGGTCAATGTGTTCACTTTTCTGTAGTCCGTACACATTCTGTAACTGCCATCTGGCTTTGGAACCAGGATACAAGGTGAACTCCAGTTACTATTACTTGGTTCAATGAAGTCATTGTCCAATAAATACTGAATTTCTTTTTTCAGGTATGGGTGCTGTTTCACTGGATTAGAATCTCCAACATCGACGTCATGTGAAATTTTATCAGTCCGAGTGGGAATATCAGAAAACAAATGTTCATATTGACTGAGCAGTGTTCGAAGTTCTTCCTGGCGCGCAGGTTCGAGATGACACAACTTGGAATCCAAATTATGTAGAATGTCAGAGTTCTGCAATTTCGCCGCTGTCATTGGATCTTCACGAGTTTCATCACTATCAGGGTCAGAACTAACTACACTTACAGGTTGTAAAGTACTGTTAGTGCTATCTCTGTCTATGTATAACTTCAACATATTTACATGACACAACTGATTGTGTTTACGCCTGTCAGGAGTCTGAATTACATAATTAAGGTCACTTAATTTCTTTTCAATGACATAAGGACCATAATATCTAGCCTGAAGTGGACTACCAGGAATAGGTAGCAAAGCCAGTACCTTCTCACCAAGTTTGAAACTTCGTTTAACGGCATGTTTATCATAGGTTGTTTTCATACTTTTTTGTGATGACTTTAAATTTGAAATGGCCAAATCACGTGCTTTAGTCAACCTGGTGCGAAAGTCCGACACATATTGTAAGAGACTACATGAGTCCAGATCACTGTCTAGGAACTTTTCCTTTAACAGTTTAAGTGGTCCTCTAACTGTATGACCAAATACCAATTCAAACGGACTGAGGACTCTCTAACAGCAAACAGTAACAAATGTATGCCTTCATCCCAGTCTTTCTCAGTATCAAAACAGTAAGTCCTAATCATGTTCTTTAATGTCTGATGAAATCTTTCTAAAGCACCTTGGCTTTCTGGGTGATATGCAGATGACTTGTACTGCTTTATACCCAATTCATACATGACTTGCTGAAAAATTCCTGACATGAAATTAGATCCTTGATCAGACTGAACGGACTGGGGTAGGCCAACAAGTGTGAAAAATTTAACTAAGGCCTTAACAATAGTTTTTGCCTTAATATTCCGTAAAGGAATAGCCTCAGGGAACCTGGTTGAAGCACACATGATTGTTAACATGTATTGATTGCCTGACTTTGTTTTTGGTAGTGGACCAACACAATCCAGAATTACCGTACTAAAAGCTTCCTTAAATGCAGGAATTGGTTGTAGAGGAGCCTTCGATATTGTTTGGTTTGGTTTTCCTACCATTTGACATGTGTGGCATGACCTACAAAATTCAACAATATCTTTCTTCAAATTTGGCCAATAAAAATGATTAAGAATTTTGTAATATGTTTTGTTAACACCTAAATGGCCTGCAAGAGGTGTTTCATGGGCTAGTCTGAGGATATCTAAACGATATGAATTTGGTACCACAATCTGATACTTAACTGCCCACTCATCATCAGGTGACGCATCTGGTGGTCTCCATTTGCGCATAAGAACACCATTCTTACAAAAGTAATACACAGGCTCCTGAGTTACATCACACTCATCTATTGCCCTGTCAAACAACTTGGAAATGTCCTTGTCACTATGCTGTTCAGTAACCAGCTGTGATTTTGAAATTTTGTCATTAGAACATTCCAATTTACTATCAAAATGTGGCTTATCAGCCTCATCATTAAAAAACAGGCAGTGTCAGCCAAACAAACGTCGATGACGTCATCTTTAAGTGACTTTTCAGTCTCCTTTGCCAATTTACTCATGGCTCGAGTAACTGCACAAGCAGGATATAAACATTGAATTTCCTCTTCAACTGGATCCTTGATCTGATCCAAACAAGGCTTGTCAGTTACAATCGGGTTAATCCCGACTTTATCTCCCGCAAGATCATTACCAAGAAGTAAATGAACACCCTCAAAAGGTAAACTACCTTTAATACCCACAGTAACAGGTCCAGAAATCAAGTCGGAAGACAGAAAAACGTTATGGAGTGGAACAGGTGTATAATTGTCAGAATCTACCCCTTTAATCAGGACAGTACAGCCTGCAGATGAAGAATCAGAAAACGGCAGAATATTTGCCAACAAAAGAGACTGGGACGCACCCGTGTCTCGTAAAATCTTCACCGGAGTAGCGCTAGAAAAATCACTTGAAAGTGACACAAAACCATTGTGAATGAATGGTTCAAAAATCTCCATAACAGGATTTGAAAAACTGTCAACCTTATCCTTGATAGAATTAACAGGAACAGTGTCCCTGGCCATCTTAACAGCATGTGCACTATGCACATCACTGACGTGCTTGGATACAAATCTCGAAGTGAGAAAACCACTAGGCTTTTGAAAAGCCTGATCTTGTCTTCTTTTCAATTTAAAACATTGAGCCAATAAATGACCATCTTTTTTGCAGTAGCTGCATACGGGAGGTTTATATTGAGAGTTAAAAGTGGGTGATTGAGGTTTTATGATTGACCTTTGACCTTTGTAACTAGGGCTGAACGTTTTAGGACTGGAGAAAGAACTGGATTTATTACCTGAGATATTAGACTGGAATGAACTTGGCTTAACAACATTGACAAATGATAATTTGTGTGTCAGAGCATACTCATCAGCAAATCTAGCTGCTTGATCCAAAGTGTTGGCATTCTTTTCATCAAGAAATGTTCTAATATCACCATGGATACACCTTTTAAATTCCTCTACCAGCATAAGCTGTCTAAGGTTTTCAAATTGGTTATCAATTTTAACCGAAGCACACCATCTATCAAATAATTGTTCTTTTGAACGAGCGAATTCAACATGAGTCTGTGAGTTTTCTTTTTGACAACTACGAAACTTTTGTCTATAGGCTTCAGGAACCAATTCATAACCCTTAAGTATTAAATCTTTCACTAAATCATAATTTGATGCTTGCTCCACCGTCAATTGAGTGTAAATGTCCCTCGCCTTTCCAATCAAAACACTTTGAAGAAGTAAACTCCAATTTTCTTTTGGCCAGTTTAAATTTTCAGCAATTTTCTCAAAATGCAGAAAATATTTATCAACTTCTTTTTCCTGAAATGGTGGGACAAGACGAATTTGACGAGCCGCATCAAATCTTGATTGTGATTGTACAGGTACATGTGCAGGAATTGTTTGCGAGTGTAATTCCATATTCTTTAATTCTAATTGAAACTGTCTTTCTTTCTCTTCTCTTTGTAACTGAAATTCTCTTTCTTCCTTCTCTCTTTCTATCTCTTTTTCTAATTTCTTTAATTCCAACTGATGTTGCAATTCTAATTTCCTTATTTCCAAATCATCAGCTGTTTTCTCAGTTAAATCAAAATCACTTTCTTCCCAAAGTTGTTTACTAACAAAATGTTTAATAATGAGTTTCTTAATTTCTTGCTTTTTCCAAGATGTTTTAAATTAATTTCTAAGAATTTACACAGCGCAAACAAATCCTCTTTACGTAGCTCATTAAATTGCTCCTGACTAGGATTTAAAGCAAACTCTGCTGGTTCAAATGACATGTTGTCAATATACTACTCCCGACTTCACAAATCCAAACAATGTATCAATTTAGAACTATGTAGCAAAGCTGGAATGTAAACAAAACTATCCCGGACAGGCCCCCAATTCTGTTACGTCATATATAATACCAGCAAAAACGCAACAGAAAACGTTTGTGAAGTCAAGGATTAACAATCAAAAGTATTTATTAACAACACTAAAATCAAATACAATTAAGTAAGGCTAATACAACAAACAAATGTTCTTGATACAGTCTTACTGTTTAATGCTATACCGGTGTATCCTTAAACGTCTGTGCTGACGTGCACATATAACTTCCAAGTCCGTGTGCCAAGTCCGTAATTTAACACTGCTCTGAGATCACGGTATGTCCATGCAGTATCCGTCGCTTGTGGATGGATGTATTAGCAAAGGCAGCCAAAGTCCGTTCACAGGAAACCAGTCCAGTAATCCGTATCAAAGGTATGACTAATGCACCCGAATACCAGTTTGAAAATCTCTCCCCGATCGCCGAATATCACAATATTTATAGTCTATCGAGCAACTCTAGAACTTTCCGTGTCCCAGTCAACGACCGTAACTACGCAGTGAAAAACCTAGACACAAGTCTGGAAATTTCCATCAGTCTCACAAACCAATCAAACTAAAGTCAACTATTACTCCAGAAACTTCGATAGATAGTGCAATGCTATGACAACATATTTACTTGTAACTGACTAGGTCACGATTTCTAGAAACATCTATGGCGCACAACAACAATATGGCGCAACAACAACAACGTAACAACAATAACACCGTGACACAGCAGCTATCAATACTCATGCTGCAGCGATCGAGAACGCCGGACAGGATAACTTACAACAGGCGTACACCCAAATGTGCCCCTGCATCAGGAAAACAGCCATGACGATCTATGAACAGTATACCTTACTACCGCTTGAAATGAAAGGCGACCTCACGCACAGGACCATCATGAAGACCAAGCGTCACTTGGAAGAGGATATGGGGCTACCACCCACTGAGGCCCTGGAAAATGCGACAGGATGCGCAAACAACTCTTTCGGGACATGCTACCCAAACAATATCCAGGCCTGCCCGACGACGATTAGGTCACACCGAGCAAAGATGAAAGTTTCTGAAACGGCGACTTCTGATTGGACCAGAGCAGCCGAGAATACATCTAACGAAGTAACGAGCAGGAACGAATATGACTGATACAGCGCCAAATGGCGGCCTCTGATTGGACAAGAGTCTTCTTGAATTGTAAACATAGCCAACGTGGCTCCCCCAGCGTGGGTAGGATGTACTGGAGGGGAGAATAAACCATATGAAAAGCAACATGTTGTTGTTGTTGTTCTCTCATCTCTCATCCTTGTTGTTGTTGTTGTTTTTCTTTCATTTGTGTATATCATGGCGTTACGGCGTTATGCTAGGGCGTTATGGCGTAACGACGGGAGTTAAGGCGTAACGACGGGAGCTCGGAGCTCGGAGATGGAGTAGTCGGGAGCTCGGAGCTCGGGGATGAGGCAGGCAGGAGCTCGGAGCTCCAAAATTGTTGCTTTCTATACTACTCCTAAATGTAAGATGAGGACCCGGATGTAAAACTGATACCCCACACGGTCCATTTGACCAGGTATGGGCTCTCAATCATTCAACAAACCTCCACGAATCCCCAGAATGCCTGCTTTCTATACTACTGCCAACGCAAAACAGACGATACATTAGTCCAGTCGGATCTCACTCACAAACAAAAATTACCACCCCCCATACCCCATACAGGCATTTTCCCGTATATTGTATAATACAAGCCCCTATTGCAGAGATAAAGTCCGTGTTCCGCTTTTTATATTTTCGGGGACAAATCCGCATTTTGCATGCACCCACACTTCGATCAACCTCCCCACAGCGCATGCTCCATTTCGCAGGCTCCAATAACCAACCTCCCCACAGCGCATGCTCCATTTCGCAGGCTCCAATAACATCCCTGCCTCCAATAGCGGAAGTTGACCTTTACTACGTTGCTATGACGTATAGGGCAAACCAACCAACGCACGGTTCAGTTTGAATCCGACCAAACGACTCCTTTAGTGTTGCACATGAGCGAACTACTTTTCATATGCTCTGTCCAGATAAACAGGGAAAATTATCTCCAGATAATTCTTTTTAACGCTAGGTCAACGGAGGTATTATGCAGACTTGAAAAGTAATCAAAATTTTCGTTAAACATCTATTTTACTATATATGATGTCACTTCCGGCGATGTGCGCGAAGGCCCCGAATCCGGTCCAAAAATCTGACTGGTGGCTGGGGTGTTATTAGACCCCCAGCGAGGTGGTTGTCCAATAACATCCCTGCCTCCAATAGCGGAAGTTGACCTTTACTACGTTGCTATGACGTATAGGGGAAACCAACCAACGCACGGTTCAGTTTGAATCCGACCAAACGACTCCTTTAGTGTTGCACATGAGCGAACTACTTTTCATATGCTCTGTCCAGATAAACAGGGAAAATTATCTCCAGATAATTCTTTTTAACGCTAGGTCAACGGAGGTATTATGCAGACTTGAAAAGTAATCAAAATTTTCGTTAAACATCTATTTTACTATATATGATGTCACTTCCGGCGATGTGCACGAAGGCCCCGAATCCGGTCCAAAAATCTGACTGGTGGCTGGGGTGTTATTAGACCCCCAGCGAGGTGGTTGCACTTCGATAGGCCCGGGACCGATATTAGCCCAAAAATTCCCACTTTTATACGTTTTTCCGTGACATTCGTGTCTTTTCGGCAACCTCCGTGTCTCTTCGGTCACCTCCGTGTCTTTTCGGTGACGTCCGTGACTCTTCGGGCACCTGCGTGTCTCTTCGGTAACCTCCGTGACATCTTCGGTAACCTCCGTGTTTCTTCGGGCACATGTATGCGTCCTGTCTGTGTCTTGTGTGCTGTCCTCAGTGTTTTATAGGGTGGATGGTGTGTCTGGTTTCATGCCACTTCAAAGGTTTCTTCTTTGAAGTAGCAGGGACGCAACTTAGCTGGGTGGTGCATATTGGCTCATCGCGATATGACTGAAATAATGATAAAAGCGACATTAAATCCTATTCGCTCACTCACTTACTGGCTCACTCCTAAATGCTCCGAGAGGGTTTACCTGGACATTTTCGGTGATGCGAATGATTTCTTGGGTGATTACCTCTGTCATACAATCTCGTGCATTTCACCTCCCCCCTCCTCCACCCCCTCACTTGGTTCTTTTGAATTAGCATGTCGGTGTCCCACAACCCTGCGGTTTATGCTTTGACTCCTGAGGTAGGTTTCCATCTGACATCAAAGTAGTTTGGCCAGCGATGAAATTGACATCTCAAACCGTAATGAGCCAGCTTAGCTCGCTTACTAATTGGTTCGATTCTGAGCAAACCTCTTTGAGCTATTTGTCATCTTCATTTTATCAAGCGAATTTCTACGATCCCACTTCGAACTTCCCTTGATATATCTGACTCCCTTCAATGTTCAAAGAACATATAAATAGACACGAGACGTCACTGACCTCGAAAACATCTCAAATTCGAAATGGGTCGCACATTGGCCCTATATAGTGGGCATCATATTAGGAGGAAGGACGCCGCTAATAGAGGATGATGTCACTTTACTCTCAATCGGCGTGTACGTTCTTATTGGTTCGTCTCGCGTTAGTAGGTGAAATCTACACCTCGGATTTTGAGTGAGTGAGTGAGTGAATAGGGTTTAACGTCGCTTTCAACATTTTTTCAGCTATATCACGACGGGGAAGGGAAGGGAGGGGAGGGAGAGGGGGAGGGGCAGGGGTACCTACTTGTAACAGAGCAGATCTAATGCTGCCATTTTATAGTGCTGTCCCACTGAAATATCATACCGTAGGCAGACATGACACCCCACTCAGTCACATTATACTGACACCGAGCGAATCAGTCCTTCTTCTATCCTCTTAATGCTGAGCGTAAGCGAGGGAGCAACAAGTTCCATTTTTCAAGTCTTAGGTATGACCCGGCCTGGGATCGAACCCAGTACCTCAGGACAGGAAAATGAATGAGTGGATTTTCTCTGAAATTCAGGCAAATTTACCACCCTGATTAGTATGTTCCCGACCCTATTCAGGTACGTAAAATGCCCTAAAATTCAGGTAATTTAGCTTTAATTCACGGATGATATACCTGAATTTCAGGAAATTATTCCTGAATTTCGGGTAAAATCCCTTAAATTGAGTTGTGGATGTGCAGCCTGATCTATTCAGGATTATTTCCTGAATATTTCTGAGAGTGTAGGCCTACACATGATACGTATAGTAGAAAGAAAAATGATGGGATCCAGTAAATCGCCAAATGCACTGTTGTCTCAAGAAATGCTAGGTACAACGGACTGTCGCCATATTTTACATAGGCCTACAATCATTCCTCATTTTAGCGTTGCTCCAATTATCTGGCTACAAACAGACGTCATCCTGCTTACAAATGACCGTAACACGACAGATGTACTGCTGCCGTCACCTATAATCATCCTTGTCGATTCAGTACTGTCTTAATGACGCGGACATTCTTAAAATTGTGGACTACGGCTTGAGAGACATCTAAAGTTTCAATTCAATTCAATTTATTTCCATACATGTGACATACAGAAATATTAAAAGGTTCATTTTAAAAATCTACAGGACAAGAAGACGGGAGTATCCCAGCAGCCTTTGCGGCGCTGCCTGACAACAATGGCGTGGGCTAAAAGATGGCCTAGCGACGTATTCACTTAGCCCAGGCAGACCGGGATTCTCGCCGTTAAATCGTATTTCCTCGACGTTTGCGGCTGGTAATCATTTGGAGTCGATAATATATTGTTAATAAGGTAACATTTAACAGCTGAAAGGATCAATTTTGTGGTAAAGACTCCAGGAAAGGGTAATAAACAGCTCTTAAATAAACCACAACACTGATCTACGGGGCGCTAACCCAGCCGTTAAAACCCTGGGGTTAACACAGCGGCAACACCGTCATTGTCGGCATATAACACGGATAATCTGTTTTAATTTCCCCCCATAAAGCTGTTAATTATCCATATTCAGTGACTGACTTATCAAATGATTGACTTATTGATCATGAAATGCTGAATAACGCAGATATATAATTGTAGCAAAATTCCTTCACCGTTATGGATAGTCTGTGTTCTTCTGCTTTTATAAAGCTGTTAATTATCCAGATTTAATGATTGACTTAATGATCAGGAAATGGTAAATAACACAGATATATACTTGTTTTAGCAAAATTCCTTCGGTTATATATAAACTGAGTTTTCATGACAATCTCAGACCATATTTACAACTAGCACGATGAGTTACGAATATTCAGATAATCTGCCAGGTGAGGCAAAGACAAGATATCAGTCAAAACTCGTGTGTGAAAAGACAGATGGCACATAATCCGGGTGGGTCTTGTCATTGCTCTTCTCTCCTAAAAGAACAATACAAACAAATTAGTTTGGGAATTAAACCAGGAATAAACAGCAATGTATATTATTTACAACGGCATAGGTTATTTGAGAGCTGAGAGCATAAGTAGATAAAAGAGCCCTTTGGTGACCAGGCTTTATTTGGATCTAGGATTCTTGCTCTGTGGATAGCCTGCAACCACTGATGTCTTCTCTCACTCTGGGCCGGAAGAATATAAAACTTCAAATTTGGAAACTTGTCTTTGTTAGCTGTACAGTCATGAACACAACACGCCTTTGGCATTTTTACTATATTAGCATTACCTGTTTCTCTTAAGTTTGAAGTTTGAATGACTCGGATTGATTGAAATTGTAGTTTAAGGGCCGCTTCCCATTCGGATTTCGCGGCCCATCAACTCAATGTTTTATTTGGATTTCGCGGTACATTTCTTTGTTTTCTTTTAATATCTTTTCCAGCGCTAAATATATAAATAAATAAATGAATAAATAAATAAATAATGATAGATAATGACTCGGATGCTGATGCTGGGTTATATAAAGACTGATTGAGTAATGGATTGTACTATACAAGTCAATGAAATAATCACTAACTGAGAATTACTCATCACAGTGTCAACATGACAAAGAAACACACGTCAGACCAAAGATCAAATAAAATTGATTGACTGTTTATACAGAAAATTTACGGTTAAAAGCGACAGATACATACTGCTCCATGCTGATGTTAATCATTCAATAAGTCAATCACTGAATATGGATAATTAACAGCTTTATGGGGGAGATTAAAACAGATTATCCGTGCTATATGCCGACAATGACGGTGTTGCCGCTGTGTTAACCCCAGGGTTTTAACGGCTGGGTTAGCGCCCCGTAGATCAGTGTTGTGGTTTATTTAAGAGCTGTTTATTACCCTTTCCTGGAGTCTTTACCACAAAATTGATCCTTTCAGCTGTTAAATGTTACCTTATTAACAATATATTATCGACTCCAAATGATTACCAGCCGCAAACGTCGAGGAAATACGATTTAACGGCGAGAATCCCGGTCTGCCTGGGCTAAGTGAATACGTCGCTAGGCCATCTTTTAGCCCACGCCATTGTTGTCAGGCAGCGCCGCAAAGGCTGCTGGGATACTCCCGTCTTCCAGAATACAATGTAAAGTAGTTCTCTGTTAAAAGAAATTTAACGTGGAATGTTCCTTGCGTTCCCTGTGCGTTTTTGAAAAAGTTGCCAATCCTGAAATAAAAGAAAATAAATAAAATAATAAATAAAAACACGCAGCGCAATTTTCAAATCGCGCAGACATTGAAAACGCGCGTAACATCCGGGTAATTCCAATATGGCCGCGCCCATGCAGCATGCAGCGAGAAGTTATCGTTGATCGTTGTTTGATTTTTCATTATTGAATCCTACCGGTAGGCTCGTAATCATTATGCCTGTCGACAATAAGCGGATATGTGGTCCCGAGGAAACACAAAACCCATACTCGTTCGTGAAAGTAGAAACTGGAACAGACAAACAACCTCGAGCTCTGGTGAGTATCGAGTATCAGCAGCAACAACAACAACAACAACAAGAACTTTCATGGGACAAAAACTTTTCAACACTGAGTCATCTGACGAAGTTGACAATAGGCCAGTCATGAATGGGAACCGGGGAAGGCGTTATCTGTCCAAGTTATGAATCCCGGACATTTCCCCTTTTAGGCATTTCCCTTCTTCTGTACATTCCCCCTTCTTCTGTACATTTCTCCTGCCCCGGCTATTTCCCCTTCCGGGCTATTTCCCTTTCATGCACATTTCCCCTTCATGGACATTTCCCCTTTTGGACAATGTCTCTTCCCGGACATTTCCCCTTCGATCCGGACAGTAATACAGAGCCATGTTAGTCTGTGTAGTATAATGGATAACAAAGGGTCTCATACGTTTAAACAGGTCATGGATAATATCCCAAATGGGATAAATATCTCAAATTTGGATATGATCTCCCAAATGGGATATTTTTTGATATCCCATATGGGATATATGACAATAAATGTATCTGCATTTACCAGGTACATGGAGTATGAACACCAATTGCCATGATTGCAAGTAGCATGGCGGATTCCACGAAAAAGTGTACCACTTTCCGTCAAATTGTCTGTCTCACCGGAAAATGACGTTTGCAACATTAAAAATGTTAAAAAACTGACTCTGTGTCTTGTACTGTGTTTGCTAAACCCACAAATGTTGTGTAATGTATGCATATCTGAATATAAGCAGTTTTACACTGCACATTTCTTATCTGCAGTATAATAGAGAGACAGAAATGTAAATGTTTCTAATGTCATTTGTTCTAATGTCATATGTCTGTCCAACTTTTTTTACAATATTCACCACAAAACAAATGTCAATTAAATTAATCAATTAAAGATTTACAGTGGTACTAGCTTGACCTTATAGGTGAATATGTACCATTGCCAGTGTATAAAATACCAATACATCGATACTATGAGCGTTTGAAAAACGTTTCTAGTGTCATGTCTGTCCAACTCCCTTGAATGAAATGACATTAGAACGTTTTTGAAAAGGCTCAATATTACAGCATGGGCGATGACATACATTGTACACTGACAATGGTACAGATACATCAATATGCTTGGCCTAATTCCACTGAGCATATGCAAGTGCTTCTGTTATAAGAAATTTCTTGTACATATACGAAATAGATTTTGACAGACAAATGACATTAGTAACACGAATGTTACTAATGTCATTTGTGTTTTGTTCCGCTAAACTAAAAACTGTACAAATAATTCATAGGGGCACTTGTTTATTTTCATCTTATGCAATTCATTGATACATTTTAGATAATAAGGTACAGGGAACTGTGTTTGTTTATGATGTTTTCCAAGTTATTGGTGTTTCTAATGTCATAATCCGTCAAGGACAGACAGAAATGGGAGTTAGTGGTACAGTTTTGCGTGGAATCCGCCATATGCATTTACACCAAGTGAAATGAACTTCTAAAAGATCCAAATCACAAACTGTACAATTGTCCCATATTTGTCTCCTGAGCACTTTCAGCTTGTGTCCAGGTTATAGTATGCAGTGTTGTTGTTGTTGGCGCCGCCATGATGATATTTTTAGAGAAAGGCGGCTATGAATTGATTCATTTTAAATCATAATCGATATATCTTAACAATCACTACTGGATACCTTAATAATAGTACTTTTTCTGATAATTTTGTCAAGAAGATAAAATTGCATGTCAACAAAATTGGGTACGACATGAGGCATGTTGCTTAGTTTATTTCATGATGAACATGTCCATTTCCAAACCCTGTCCGAGGATGTCTGGGTTGCCAATTGTGGACAATACTTTCATCAGATATCCCATTTGGGATATGGGGGAATATCTCAATTGGGATATTATATCCCATTTGAGATATATATCCCATTTGGGATATTATCCATGACCTGTTAAAGACTAAGTTTATATGGTCATGAGCTTTAGCAGGTACATGTAGTGGATATTTGCTTCATCAGGTGAAGCCAGACAATTTCCTGGTTCCCTTCCAGACAATTTCCCTTCCATATATTAGTTAGAGTTAAATGTAGCAATGTCAGAAAACTATTGATGTCTATCGGTAAAATCATTAAATTCAAGCATGATTTAGCGTAACTTCCCAGTCCTCTTTGTTTGTGAGAGATGTGAGCAAATGACTGGAACGTACTGTTCTGTGTGGATGTGTTAGATTAAAGACAATTGAACATGTTTAAAGCCTGTACTGTGATGCATTTTCCTTATCTTATCTCTTCATTGTTGTGAAATATATTCTGCAATGTGTGCTATTGTAGTCAAGAATAGCTAGATTTAAGTACCGGTACTGTGATCATATGGTCATTCTGTCATATTGTACTAATGCTGAAGACAAATTTATGATAAAAAAAATAATCGTTTGTCAAAAACTGTTTTTGTTTACTTTGGCCGTTGAAATTGAACAGAAGAATTATATAGGGAAGAGAAAATATCTGGGACATGGGAAAATGTCCGAAAGTGAAAATGTCCAGTTGGAGAAATACCGAGAAGGGGAAATGCTTGTGCACCAAATTTAGAAATTTCATATTTTGCGGAGGCATTTTTAGAGGCTTGTTGAAGTTGTACCCGCCTCCCCTACAACCACACCCTACATTGTACTCCCAAACTATCAGTGGCAAGTTCGAGCCCAGCTGGTCCATGTGCAGTCTTTCGTTTCTGTAAATCAGAGGAGTGCTATAAATCACACTCCTAAAATGAATGAGGCGAGTGATCGCACTCCTGAAATGACTATCCTAGCACATCAGGGCCCCGGAAGCTCAGAGGTCCTAGATTGCTGGAAATGCATTCTGAGCCATTTCCAGCAAATAAATCTGCAAATTCTCCCTTACATTTTTGTCCTCATTTAATGGGGTTTTTTTTAAATTCATGGAGATCCCAATTGCAATTATCTGAAGTTATATACAAGATACATGTGCCCCCTTGTCTACACTGTCTGTCCAGTCATGCTTTGTGCTATTATGACAAATAAATTCCACAGCAGCAAAACTTTACAGAGCTCCGCGATATCATTATGTTAATTTGATACAGCATTTTCCAGATGGAACCTCGGATATGAACAATATGAACAATAACAACATGAAGCGATTTTCTTCAAAAATTCTTTATGGACGACAACTTGCTTAGGAATATCAAGTCTGATAATAAGATCAAATCAAAATTTGTGCAAAATGAATACCTAACAAAAATCTTTCGATCGTGACGTTTGTTTCAAACAGTGTATTAAAAGTTCATTGCAACGCACGCAAATCAAAACATGACGCCTGCTAAGGGTGCAGTCTACAGAAGGGCCATGGCATCTGAAATTAAACAGTAAGCAGGTTCATTTTATGCTAAACAGCAACCGTGTTATTAGAGAACCCCCATAGAACTATATATTTTCTGAAAGAGTAGGCTCTTGACATAAAGCCGAGACTGATGTAAGCCTTGTTGACGAAAATCAGGGTCCCCATAACCCATACTGAACTTGCTTCAAACTTCAGGAAAATCCTCTAAAATTGGTCCAAAATGGGTAATATTCCCCCTCCACCAAAGAAAAAACTTGTTATTCAATTGTCCTGAAACTCACCGACAGTGTGCCCAGTCCAAGGACCAACAAAAATTGGCAAAGAAAATAGGGTGTCGACCACGCGGTTTTCAAGCTCGATTTTACACCGTAAAGTATGCCATGTGCTCGTAAGCTGAAAATGGCCCCAATTCACAGCCACACTTTCACACTTCCATCTGCATAGTGAGGCATGGGCCAATCCTACTGGCAAAATACCATGTACTGATTTGAAGCAAATCAACTAGTCAACTGAATGATATCACAAATATCAATAAACAAAAAGCCAACAAAAATTCTCATGGGGTCAAACCTGGTGGAATTTTAATTTCAAAGAATTTGAGGGGGACCAAAAATCCGCAACTATGGACTGAGGCCTTTAAGTGAAGGGTACTTTTTGTGGATTTTTTTTTATCTACTCTTTTCAATCTATGGGTCTGTACAAGTATAATGATATATGACACTCAATGGTTGAAAGTCATATTAAGATAAAACAGAGCGATACCTTTCCCCCTACCCCATTCATATTTTGACAGTTTTTGCGACGCCATTTTGTCAGGCTAGACCGCTATGTCAAATTTGAATATATCTGACTGAAAATTTTGCATTCAGTACTAATATTGTTTACAATTATGTTGAACACAATTCAAAACAATGATATTCACACCCAACACAGGACTGGAATTATGAAACCAGCACAGGGCTTGGGCTAGAAGGGGGGGGAGGGGTGGATAACTCTTAGCATGACAGGGGAATATCTGTTACATTGTGTATAGTATAGTATTGCCAACTCCAATGCTGGTTTTATGGGGGGGGGGTAGGACTGTTTTAATGGTCCCAGAGGAATTATTCTGTGACACTAAAACTTTTGAAAAATTCCTGGGACAATTGAACCCCCCTCCCTCCCCGATAAAACACCAACATGGATGTTGGCAATTCTACACACCTTTTAACAGATATTTCCTGGCCATGCTAAGAGTTACCCTCCCCCCTTTCTAACCCAAGCCCCTGTGCTGCTTTAATAATTTCAGTCCTGTGTTGGGTGTGAATAGCATTGGTTTGAATTGTGTTCAACTTGATAGTAAACAATATTAGTTCTGGATGGATTTTTTTTATCAGATATGCAAATTTAATGTTACCTGAGAAAGTGCCTGTCCTGTCATATAGGGTGCAGTCTACAGAAGGGCCATGGCATCTGAAATTAAACAGTAAGCAGGTTCATTTTATGCTAAACAGCAACCGTGTTATTAGAGAACCCCCATAGAACTATATATTTTCTGAAAGAGTAGGCTCTTGACATAAAGCCGAGACTGATGTAAGCCTTGTTGACGAAAATCAGGGTCCCCATAACCCATACTGAACTTGCTTCAAACTTCAGGAAAATCCTCTAAAATTGGTCCAAAATGGGTAATATTCCCCCTCCACCAAAGAAAAAACTTGTTATTCAATTGTCCTGAAACTCACCGACAGTGTGCCCAGTCCAAGGACCAACAAAAATTGGCAAAGAAAATAGGGTGTCGACCACGCGGTTTTCAAGCTCATTTTACACCGTAAAGTATGCCATGTGCTCGTAAGCTGAAAATGGCCCCAATTCACAGCCACACTTTCACACTTCCATCTGCATAGTGAGGCATGGGCCAATCCTACTGGCAAAATACCATGTACTGATTTGAAGCAAATCAACTAGTCAACTGAATGATATCACAAATATCAATAAACAAAAAAATTCTCATGGGGTCAAACCTGGTGGAATTTTAATTTCAAAGAATTTGAGGGGGACCAAAAATCCGCAACTATGGACTGAGGCCTAACACCAGCGGGTAAAACAAAAATTTACTCGGATCTTAGTACGGAATAATCTTTCTGGTTCAGCTATGATTTCACCGCTAGGTTTTATCGAACAGACTGATATATTCATGAATGTATATTAGCGCTTTCGAAAACAATATATTTGAATAGTCGTTGGCGATATATTCAACATCTACTTCAAACATCACATCAAAGGGACGATCGGACTATCCGACTTCGCTGCTAGAATTACGATTTTGTATTTCCCCAAATAGTCAAGGAATTTACCGCCAAACACAGAAGAGTTCCTATTTTCGTTTTGTGAATGCGTGATGAATTATCGACTTGTATTTAAAAAAAAATACGCATTGGGGTTTGGGGAGCAGGACTTCTCTAGGTGCGCGATCAATCGCGCGCCTTGAAATGAAATTAGGCGAGCGATCGCTCGCCTCAAAAACGAATGACTGCATGTGAAAGTTTGTTAGTTACTTGCCGAAGGGCGGTGGTTCTCTCCGGATACTCCGGCTTCCTCCACCAACCAAACTGACTGTCACCATATGAATGAAACAAACTTGAGTGTGACATTAAGCCAAAATTCCCTCCCTCCTATCAGTGGCAAACTCCCTCTCGCCATGCTGGTTTTGTCTTGGAATTAAATAAGAAAGTGGAATATCCCCTTTTAATTCACATTCCTTAGAACAGTTCAGATAAATTTGGGTATTTGTTTATTTTAATGATATCCAGCTGGACAGAGAGAAGAAGAGAGCTGATGAAAGGAGCAGTGACCAAGTGAGACCTGTCTGTGAGTCTATTGCTTAAAGATGAAATGCAAAGGTTTTTATATTGTCCTTTTAATATTATGGGTTAATAAATTATGATAGAAGCATCGGCCTATCTACTTCAGTAGGTCATGTAGGTTTAATCAGAAATGTTTTGTCTGCGAGAATCCTCTAATGAATTGGTTCCCCAAACCCAGCTGAATTCATATTAGCAAACCATCATCGCTTATCTTTCCTAGGTTATGACATCGCATCAGAGCAACTGCCCGGAGACTGAACAATACAAGTATTGACGTCTGACAAGGTGGTCTAAAGTGATGTCACAACCTAGCACAAATAAACGACAGCACATATTAAGAAGCAATGTGGATTTTTATTCTGAAATTGGCCGGGCTTGACATACCAACTTAGAAGTAATTTTCCAAAGCTACTAGACAAAATATATGAAATAAAGATAGGTTGATAGTTCCATCATCAACAAACCCATGAAGAATATAAAAAGGAAATATGAAATCTTTTGCATTTCACCTTGAAGGGGCCGGACTGGCAATGTGATGGTGGGGCAACAGAATTGTGATATAACTCCAAAACTCAGAACATCCCAAGCAATGGCCAATTCCCACTATACATGTAGTTCAATTATAGACAATGCCGTCTGGCCCCGTTGTCGGTGACACTGCTGCACAGCATGTGTCATCGTGGGATGTGGGTTGTTCTCTTGGTCTTCCGCCCATGTTTATAACATGGAGCAAGTTTTTCAGCTGATGATAACTGGTATATTTTTGACCTGAGGTTGCCAGGGTTATCATAAGTGTAAGCTTGTTGGTCCTTTCTTGGAATGGTGGTAACATTAATATTCTACCCTCATCATCATATTTACATCAGTTATGTCAGTTGTCAATCGTTGGAAAATCGCTCCATGTTATACATGTAAACATAGGGGAGAGCTCGAGAAAAACCCGCAGCTCAGGGTGGCCCTGCATTCTGTGCATCAGTGTCGCCGACACCTGGGCCAGACAGCATTGTCTAGGGATTAACTTGAACTATATTGGGAATTGGCCATTGGGCATCTTTGTTGTCCCATTCAGGAGTACAATGTACATATATTAAAATTTTGCACCAATATATTCAACCTTTTTTTCCCGAGTGACCATGGTGACCGCAGGTTACCAACTTACCAGTCTAGCCCCTTGAACATGAACATGTATTAATAGTTATATTTTTCGTAGACTGAATCATGAAGTAAAAAGCCCACCCAGAATTATAATATATATGGATGAATACTGGGGCTGCAATGTATACTTGATCGCAGCAGAATCTCTGGAATGTAAGTTTCTCATGTCTGGCATGTCTGAACATTAACCATGTGTTAACCATGTTAAAGGAGTACTTACTTTATTTTATATAGGTTCTTATTACAAAGGTTGGACTGTTAAAGAAATATAACTTACTATTTCACGGTCGTTGAGGGCGATAAACTATTATTTTTATTACAATTTGTGAAGTCATGTTTCTGCTTTTAAGTCGACGTGGGCGCCGCCATGTTGCCTGTAGGATGACGTGGCTGATGACGTCAGCATTCAGGACAACGCCACGGCTAACGCTTGATCCAGGGACGTTCCAACATTGGACATTTGATTTACTCTGGGTCCGAGTTTAATTCGAGGAAAAAACTGGCGCGGCAAATCCCACGGGGGTAATTCCTAAAAGGTTATATCCGCCAATTGAAGAATTTCTTCCGCAGGTTTTTTAACCGAGACTTGCCCGATTCAGTCTGGTCAAAATTTGAAGCTGAGCGATGAACTAAAAGAGCGTCCTGTTAGGGATTTGAGTTGAACGACGATGCTTCTAAATTGTTAAACATTTTCATGATTACGCTTGAACTATTAAAATCAACTGAAACGTCAGTGAATTTTCTAGGTTCCTTCTCGTGCGAACTGTCGGCATGACCAACACGATCGACCTTAAATCTCCATGACGTTGTGACGTTTTTAGATGAGTATACATTCACTTCCGCTCATCTAAAAACGTCACGCAGTGGTACAATGGCGGCGCCCAGTGCACGCTGTGGCGAGCAACAAAATATTCAATATTTCTTTTATTCCGCATTCTTTCAACATAAGTTTTATATAATAAGTTTTCGAATACAATTACTGATAAATACAGTCAAACTTAAAAATAAGGTAAGTACTCCTTTAACCAAGGCTCAATCCACCTTTCCTGCAATGTTCATGAATTGATTTAATGATGGACAGATTTTGGGAACTATTTGTTTGGTAATATTCCATTCCTTCCTGTGCTTTAATGTGGGGAAATATTATTCTTGTCACACTGGCATAAATGTGGTACATGCCTTACCATGCTTACACTTTATTTGTATTTAACTACAATATATATTGTACACATCAGGGGTCGAAATGTGTGAAAATTTTTACCTGTCCTTGGTGACAGGTAACTCAAATTCTTACCTGAACATAATCTCACCACCTCCAAAAGGTACAGACGGTTGAGAATAATCATGCTTATCAGCAAATATAATTAATTGAAGTAACCAAACAAATTGAGGGAATGTTATCAACACTGGATTCGTGACATCGCACATTCTCTATTCTCAACGAATCACAGTCACTAAAAAATTAGTTTTTTGTACTTCAGCTGAACTGTTTGCAGTAATTGCAAAACATTTTTGCTAGTTTTCGTATCATAATTCAGCCATGGTCGACCATTGTTTCACATTTCAACAAACTTAAACTGTTCGTGACTTTTTCCTGTCAGGCGGAGACAAGAGCGTCGCGACAGCTTCATCATGATGATACTCTGTATTATTCTCGTCACTTTCCTTGCTGGCCATGTCCATCCCATCGTTAACTTTCCGTTTTAACGGAACCTGAAGGAAACGTTCCATATTGTTTTGCAGTTTGACTGACAGGCATGACCAATCTAGCCCCAGAACTCACTTTAGCTGCGAAAACTGACCTCTGACCTAGTGTATTTCTGGGAGCGGAAACGGAAACATCACACCTGTTTGTTTACTTTCTTATTTATTTTACTTTTCATGTGTTTTGTACTCTGTTCCAAATGGGATGCTCAGTACAATAAAGAATCTTATCTTTATCATGCGGCGCACAATCAATTTTCGGCGGAACCAATCTCGCATTCGTCTATTTCAGTATTGGCAGAAATTAGCCCAGTTACTGAGTTCTGGGAATAGATTGCTATTATTCAACTAAACATAGAAATAGTTTTGTATAATTTGAGTGAATGATGTTCGTTTGGTTAAAATTAACTGAATTTCACAATAAAATGCGCCCGGATCCTCTCGATTATCAAAGGCACTATTTCATAGCCGACTCACTGCGTGATCGTCATACGCTCCCCACCGGTGGGGATTTGTCATGTTTGTGCGTTCTATGTGAGAGGCTCGTTCTGCCAATACGGAAATAGCCGAACGTGAGATTGAGGCATGACAGGAAACGAGGCTGTTGCCATGGTAGTGCATTCTCCACAGCCTCGCAGAGTTAGCTCCCTTAGTAATGCAATACCATCATAGCTTCAAGGGAGCTAACTCCCTAGTACTGGGGGAATGCGTGGATAATGTAAACTTGCATATCCGGATGATCCCAAATCGACCAGTCGATGTATCAGCGATGTGGAAGAATTTCAGCACTGAGAAACCGACTTACTTGGTTTATTAAACAACTTTAATCAATAAGGGCAACAACTGAAAATAAACTAGGTTGAACTTGCTACCTGTCGCCAGCGACAGGTAAGATTTTTTTTTTCACCCGTCACAAGTAAAATTCACATGTCGGCGGCAGGTATCTAGACGGTAATTTCGAACACTGTCAAAGAAGAAAGAATGGAATATGCTTACCAATATCATACCTGAATAGTTTATATGAGCAGTAAGTTGGAAATATGCCAGTCAGTGATCATGGTTTTTATTAGTTTGAATATTACTTTATCTTCCCAAATCATTGGATACTACATGTATACTACTTTTCATATTCCATTTCAGTTTTACGAGCTGGTGTGGTAAGTCAAGCTAAGGGGTCAGCATACATCGAGTTGAACCACACAAAGACAATATGTGCTGTGTAAGTTTTAAATAATAAATTCCATGATCAACTGAAGCTAATATCCATGCATGGCATCATAGATTATTATGCAGATTTCAACTGTAAGGGTACATGAGATTCAACCCCAATTAAACTATCACAATTTTACACATTTTTATATTCTCAAATTTATTTCTCAAGTACATGTAACTGTCAAATTTGACTAAATAAGAAGAATCCATTTGGGGGGGGACTGGGGCAGATGGTTACAGTAAAGATAGTCTCAACACAGATGTTCTCATCTCCTATCACAGTACAGACGTCGACGTTACCACATCACTGATAGTCTCGTATTACAGTTAGCATTCCGGGTACCAACTTATCGATGCTATGAAAAAATTATAACCTAGCCTAAGTTATGACTCTTAGAAGTTAAAATTTGTTGTGCGCACTGCCATACCTTGCAGCGGCATGGTGGGAATGGCCTATGCCATTTCAACTGGAACTCTAATCCATCCAGATCAGAACACCAAACTGGGCATGGTGTATCTCATTTGAATAACCGGCATATGCCATCCCTACCAGGGAACTCGGTTCCTAATTTCAAGAAGCTCCCTTACAGTACAGTACATGCTCTCATATCACCATTACAGTACAGTACAGATGTTCTCATATCACCACTAAAGTACAGTACAGATGTTCTCATATCACTACTACAGTACAGTACAGATGTTCTCATATCACCACTACAGTACAGTACATATGTTCTCATATCGCCATTACAGTACAGATGTTCTCATATCACCATTTCAGTACAGTACAGATGTTCTCATATCACCATTACAGTACAGTACATATGTTCTCATATCACCACTGCAGTACAATACAGTACAGATGTTCTCATATCACCATTACAGTACAGTACATATGTTCTCATATCACCATTACAGTGCAGATGTTCTCATATCACCATTACAGTACAGATGTTCTCATATCACCATTTCAGTACAGTACAGATCTTCTCATATCACCATTACAGTACAGTACATATGTTCTCATATCACCACTGCAGTACAATACAGTACAGATGTTCTCATATCACCATTACAGTACAGTACATATGTTCTCATATCACCACTGCAGTACAATACAGTACAGATGTTCTCATATCACCACTACAGTACAGTACATATGTTCTCATATCACCATTACAGTACAGATGTTCTCATATCACCATTTCAGTACAGTACAGATCTTCTCATATCACCATTACAGTACAGTACATATGTTCTCATATCACCACTGCAGTACAATACAGTACAGATGTTCTCATATCACCATTACAGTACACAGAGCACAGATGTTCTCATATCACCATTACAGTACAGTACAGATCTTCTCATATCACCATTACAGTACAGTACAGATGTTCTCATATCACTATTACAGTACAGATGTTCTCATATCACCATTACAGTACAGTAGTTCTGATATCACCCTCACAGTACAGTACAGATGTTCTCATATCACCCTCACAGTATAGTTGTTCTCATATCACCCTCACAGTACAGTACAGATGTTATATCCCCATTACAGTACAGTACAGATGATCTCATATCACCATTACAGTACAGTACAGATGTTCTCATATCACCATTACAGTATGATACAGATGTTCCCATATCACAACTACAGTACAGTACAGATGTTCTCATATCACCATTACAGTACAGTTGTTCTCGTATCACCCTAACAGTACAGTACAGATGTGTTCATATTACCTGTTCTCATATCACCATTACAGTACAGTACAGATTTTCTAATATCCCCATTACAGTACAATACCATGAATACAGGACAGATGTTCTCATATCACCATTACAGTACAGTACTGATGTTCTCATATCACCATTACAGTACAGTAGTTCTCATATCACCATTACAGTACAGTACAGATGTTCTCATATCACCATTACAGTACAGTACCGGTCAGATTGTCAAGTCACCATTACAGTACAGTACAGATGTTCTCATATCACCATTACAGTACAGTACAGGTCAGATTGTCAAGTCACGATAACAGTACAGTAGTTCTCATATCACCATTACAGTACAGTACAGATGTTCTCATATCACCATTACAGTACAGTACCGGTCAGATTGTCAAGTCACCATTACAGTACAGTACAGATGTTCTCATATCACCATTACAGTACAGTACAGGTCAGATTGTCAAGTCACCATTACTCATATCACCATTACAGTACAGTACAGATGTTCTCATATCACCATTACAGTACAGTACAGGTCAGATTGTCAAGTCACCATTACAGTACAGTACAGATGTTCTCATATCACCATTACAGTACAGTACAGGTCAGATTGTCAAGTCACCATAACAGTACAGTACAGGTCAGATTGTCAAGTCACGATAACAGTACAGTAGTTCTCATATCACCATTACAGTACAGTACAGATGTTCTCATATCACCATTACAGTACAGTACAGGTCAGATTGTCAAGTCACCATTACAGTACAGTACAGATGTTCTCATATCACCATTACAGTACAGTACAGGTCAGATTGTCAAGTCACCATAACAGTACAGTACAGATGTTCTCATATCACCATTACAGTACAGTACAGGTCAGATTGTCAAGTCACCATTACAGTACAGTACAGATGTTCTCATATCACCATTACAGTACAGTACAGGTCAGATTGTCAAGTCACGATAACAGTACAGTAGTTCTCATATCACCATTACAGTACAGTACAGATGTTCTCATATCACCATTACAGTACAGTACAGGTCAGATTGTCAAGTCACCATAACAGTACAGTACAGGTCAGATTGTCAAGTCACGATAACAGTACAGTAGTTCTCATATCACCATTACAGTACAGTACAGATGTTCTCATATCACCATTACAGTACAGTACAGGTCAGATTGTCAAGTCACCATTACAGTACAGTACAGATGTTCTCATATCACCATTACAGTACAGTACAGGTCAGATTGTCAAGTCACCATTACAGTACAGTACAGATGTTCTCATATCACCATAACAGTACAGTACAGGTCAGATTGTCAAGTCACGATAACAGTACAGTAGTTCTCATATCACCATTACAGTACAGTACAGATGTTCTCATATCACCATTACAGTACAGTACAGGTCAGATTGTCAAGTCACCATTACAGTACAGTAGTTTTCATTTTACTACATGTAGATATGGTCCCAGAGAAGTCATCAGGAAGGAAGATTTTAGCATGAAGGGTCAGCTGACATGTGACTTCAAGTTTGCCACATTTTCGTGTAGAAAGCGCCGTCAGCCACAGCCAGACTATGAAGAGAAAGACTTGTCGGTGCTGCTTCTAGAGGCTCTAGAACCTGCTGTCTGCCTGGTATGTAAATACTGTGTATTGTTTACTGTATATGTAATCAGATGTGCAATACCATTTAAACATTGTAAAATACAATACAAAGTCCAATAAGTATTATCAGTTTTGTCACAGAAATAACTGTTTAAGCTGAGGCTGTATGAAATTAATCTCTTGCCTCACCGGCACTTTTTTAACTCTTTGCCTACGGAATAATATTCACAACTGGCCGGAATAAATTATGCAAAAATATTAATTTCCGCATATGGTTATAATAATGGCCCTAAGATTTTTCCATGGGTACCGTAGGTAGGGTAAACTATATATTTTTACAATCCTTATGCTTTGGGGATTCATATAAAGTTATGATGGAAACCATTCTTGAATTGTTTGTTGTTTTTTCAAGTCGGGAGAAAAAAATAACACGCACAACTTACGAAGTTACGTCGCCCACACGGGACGGTGACGCCATGCTCGGAAAACCCCTTTCATTTGTCGCATTTCATGAGGCTATCTATATATTTTTACAATCCTTGATGCTTTGGTGATTCGTATAAATAAAATCTGATGATGGAAACCGTTCTTGAACTTGTATGTTGTCTAGTCAGTAGAAAACAAAAACACAACACACGACAGCCGCAGCCGCCATTTTTGGAGTTTCCCCACACAATTGTCACATGACATGATGCTATTTGGGGATTCCCGATGTAATAAACTCTAAATCGAGGATGAAAAGAATGTAGCCAGTGATTCATATATCACAGGACCGTTAATTGGTCAATTTTTCGCTATGAGGCCGAAACAGCCAATCACAGGTGTGTTTAGATAAGGCTATCAAGAAGCCGCTGACAACGGCTTTCTGGCGCAAGTTTAAGAAACTTGAGCCATTCACAACGGCTTGCCGTAGGCAATGAGTTAAAATAAAATGCTGAGGGAGGGAGGTGTTTTTTTCTTTCTCCTTTTTTTTTCCACAGCCCACATTTATCCATCTTTAATGGAAAACCGATCTACAAGTAGTACCAGTAGTTCAATACAGTTTACATGAACTCAACAATGTTCTTTGAGTTACTTGAAGAGTTGCCCTTCAACATGTTCAACACACTATTTTCTGCCAATAAAACAAGACATCAACTAAGTCCTTGACTCAGTGTTTAAGAACATTATTTTGTCAAAACTTTAAGAGGGAAATATCTAAAAACGAAAAAAAAAAATTAAATTCCCCCCCCCCATGGGCGATAAAATGGGTTGACGCTGTGTGGTGCCTGTGAAGATCATTCAGTCAGTCAGCCAAATATCACTGAAAGAAAAAAGAACGAATGTCAAGCTGATGTATGATTACAGTACAAGTTCAGACAAATATCCATACAATATCCATACAAATATCCATACAATATCCATATACAATATCCATACAATATCCATACACTATCCATACACTTTAATTTTTAGAGTATAGTAGAACACTATAAATTGAATAAGAATGGCTGCAAATCAGAAAAATATGTATTTAACTTTGACTGTGAATTCCTAGAACTGACAACTATCTGTATATATCCTTTTCTTCTCCAGCACAAGTTCCCCAAGTCTCAGCTGAATGTTTACATCACTGTGCTGGAGAATGATGGAAGTGGTAAAGTTTCATTTTATTTGTTCTGCATTGTTTCAGCAGTCAGCCTCTAAGGACCAACTTACAGAAGTTTTAAAACTACGGGTGCTCATTCACCCCCATGGTTCATTCACCCCCATGGGTTAGTTTATAGGGATAGGGAGATCGCGTGCCCCTTCTATACTACTCATCGCGCACTACTCACCGCACAGTCGACCCATTCTACTGTAGGGTGCAAGCCTGGCCCATGGAATCTCAGGTAGCGAAAACACCAGGTCTCTCGCCCCACCCTATCCCGTGCCACACATATAGTGATAGGGAGAGCGCGTGCCCTTTCTATACTACTCATCGCGCATGCGCAGTCAACCCATTCCACTGTAGGGTGTAAGCCTGGCCCATGGAATCTCAGGTAGTGAAAACCCCAGGTCTCTCGCCCCACCCTATCCCACGCGCACACCTATGCGATCCGCTGTGCAGTGAGTAAAACGAAGTAGGAGTCGGAGTCGGACACGCCACGGATTATATTAGGTAGATAACCTAGCTGAGTTATCAACTCTGAGAAGTTGTGGTCCCCATTTGAGTACAAAATGTTTGGGAGAGGAAATGCCACAAAACGTTGACCACAGGAAATATAACAGGATCTTCTACTGCAAACATGGTACAGAAACCTCATAGAAATTAATCAGATTGACCTATATTTTCTGATTCACTATGAGGTATCGTTCGGTCTTTCATTGAGAAATCTGTTATTTTTCTGTGATCATCCAAATGTTCGCTTTATTGATCAGTATTCATTCAGGAATTGTTCGAAAGAAAAACAATATCACAAATTAGTCGAGAATCCTTCGAGAATTGTTCTCATTGGACAAAAATGATTAAAAACTGATGGAAAGTAATGATGGTTTGACTTTGCCTAGCCTGGTACGCTGCCTAGCATGTTACATTGCTGACATATACTTGTAGACTAGGGAACCAGGTTACTAGTCCTATGCAAAACTTAATATCCCATGCATGTGCTCGACCCCACTAATAGATCCATGATACATAAATTCACATAATTCTAAGTGTATTCCCAATGTATATGTCCATTATTATAGATAGAACATGAATGAAAACAAAATATTATGCCGATGATATTCCTTGTTTGATTTTAAATAGTGAAGATCGAAGATGGATCGTTTGGGTGGTCAGACGTTCAACCGGACTGATAATCACTGGGCAACATGTATTAAGTATAATAAAATAAATCAATGCAGTCTCTTCTAACATCGCGATGACATAGTATGTTAGCATTACATTGTTAAAGTGGCAAATACATGAAATACAGTTCAATTTGGGAATATACTTTATGTAGCACCTTCATGACCTTCACACATAGCGGCGTAACCGCTGTTAATCTGTGAATGACTTAATTGTATTCATTCGCTTCTCCATGGTTTCGCGATATTCTCTCGAAGCTTTCTCAATCAAAATTTCTCGACATTCTCTTGATTAACATAAAACCATTGATTCTCAATGGGTCAAAAAAGATGAATAAAAAATGATATCGAGAAAATCGATCGAGAATTTTGAAAAAGATTTCTTTTCTTTTTTTCCTCTCAATATTCTCTTGAAGAATTCCCGATAGGATTGGGATTTCTTTGAGAAAACCAACAAAATCCCAACAAAAATTCTCGATTGAAGGAAAAATGATTAATGGAGATGCTTTCTTAAACTGTCATTTTTATCACCAATTACTTGTCGCTCTTCAACAAGGGCCCTATTTGATACAGCCAGGGCCAAGGGGTTCCCAGTGCTTTACATGGTTCATGTTTTTGTTTACTGTGAAATTGACAGAATTTAACTAATTTATCAGGTTCTGCTGATGGAATGTTGACATAACAAATACAATCTTCTGAGGGTAACCTTGTCATGTTTGCCTTAGAAGAACATCTTATCTTCCCTCTGATCAACTTTTTAAGCATTTAATTTCTTCCACAAACATTTTGTGGTCAAATGGGCACCACAACTTATGATTTCTCAGAGTTTTTGCTACAGGCATGACAGGTAGTGAATAGGTTATAATATTGTATCTTCTGTAAGTTGTCCCACTGACTGCTTATTGTTGACATAGATATACTTTGTTTGGTCTGGCAGTCTATCCTTGACTAATCTGATACAATGCAAAGTTCAGTGTTGTACAGCATTTTATCTGCAAAATGATGCCTCCATTATGAACCTAAAATAGTAAATAGCATTTTACCCATTTCCAACACAGGGTAGTGCACACCGCAGGTCATGGTAAGAATAAGCCTCAGCTCCTCAGACATGTCAGAGAGCTTGTCGTAAGAGGTGACTAAGGCACCTGTGTGAAAAAGAATAGGACCCCACCCGTGTGGTTCCCGGGTGTGAAAAGGAATAGGACCCAACGTTGTGATATGACTGAAATATAGTTGAAAGCGACGTTAAATCATATCCACTCACTCACTCACTCAAACCAGGGTACATGTACATATATTGTTATTGGACTTTGAACGTGTTGAATAACTGCAATCACATGTGTAAGACCATGATTGGTCAATTTTATCCATCCCTTTCAGTGTACATTTTGTGTATTATTATTATTATTTCTAATTTTCCAGTCGCTTTACAGCTGAAATATTGCTGAATGTGACGTTAAACCTTAATTCTCTCTCTCTCTCTAATTTTCCAGCTCTTGCTGCCGCCATAATGTGTGCCTCTGTAGCGATGTCAGATGCTGGAATAGAAATGTATGACCTGGTGCCAGCCTGCTCAGCGGTTTGTATTACCTTAATGTTCTGGATGGACCAGATGGACATATTGCAAATTTTGTTATCTTAAGTCCCAAAATAAAGTAATTCTAGTCTTGACCCCCCCACCCAATGATTCACAACTGCCTTAGAGTGCATTTCTGTTCATTGTCTAATATATATCTTAATTGATCAATGATGTTGCCTGATTTATTTCAGGTATGTATGAATATGGAGAAAGAGGTCAATATAAGCTTAGCCTGTTTATTGGAATCAGTGTATTGAAATAAAAGTAATATTTGCGCCAAATACCAGTACATGTACAAAGATTAATTCTTCTCATTGATCTTTCAGCGTATCTATGGGGATAGTATTCTTCTCGATCCCACAGACAGTGAAGAATATACACCTCAGGTAAACCTGTAAATAAACCATCAGCCGAAATAGCCGGATATCGAATGTTGTGATTACGGTAATTTCCCCTGATAAATCGATCACCAAAAGAGATATTTGAGGTAGTAAAAATGAGAGGTGATGGATTTATTGCAACTGTTTGAAAATGGTGATTCCCAAAAGTTGAATAAATTAATCTTGGATCATCAAGTTCCCAGTTTTTGATCCAAGACTTGTGACAACCGTGTCTGGGACGGTACAGATGATTCGTTTCAAATTCTACTTTACGTAGTGTGTGATTCAATACAATCCAGCTAATTGCGGTTTTAATACTCAGCAGAATTAATACCATGTTTTCAAACACGATCTAGTTCAAACGGCCATTGGTCACTTCCCAAGTGTTTGCTTGTAAACTTGCTCCAAGGGAAGGGAGACTACTCTAGTGAATAAATGATTCTGACTCTCTCTTACAAATGGGATTGACTGAAAATTGGGGGTTGAATTATTAAAACTTTCGATCATATTTTCCTCTAAAAATCGGGGGTGATTTCTGATAGGGTAATCGAGTTATTAGAGAATTATCGTACACAGCAGTGGCCCAACTGCAGTTGGATATTTGACAAATTCCTGGATCAGGATTATATTAAGTTTTCTTGAGTAAATTATTGAATTTTACCTATAAACATGATAAACAAATTAACTGAAATGATGTGACTGATCCTTCAGACTCAATTGCAATGTTTAATTTCTAAATCAGTTTATATACATGATCTTAAGTTTTAAGGGATCTCATTAGCTTTCGTTAAATCACTTGATGTATCCCGTGAAACCTACATTTACAAACAAATGAGCGTTTTTCAGGACGTCACAAAGGCAACATCATAATGTAATGACGTAACGTCGTAATGTAATGACGTTATAATGTTCGTTTTATGACGCCACGTCTTCTTTACTTGTTGGAGCACTAGCACCGCCTAGTGTGGCTGGCGATCCCCATTGAGAATGAACATGATGTCTATGGACCCTAGAACATCCCTCAAAATGACATCCCTGATAAAATCACTAAATTGCATAACAGCCAGCTAGAACCCCAGAGATTTCAGGTCCTAGGTGGCCTTTGGACATGTTGGACCCTCACCTAAAGTTCTGGGATAGTTGCCCCCCAATCACAAAATGCTTCAGCTGTGCCTGAACAAATCAACGTGAAACTGAAAATGTTATCACTTGTAGAGTTTGAATTGACAAGATGCATGCAGCTACTGGTAATATAAATAGAAGGAAATTACCGCCACAAAAAATATATAGACAATATGAGAAAAGTATTTCTAATGCAGGATTGAAGAATTGAAGAGGTGTATATGTTGATGAGTAAAATAAAACAGTAAAAACCTTCATCAATGTCTTTAGTCCAAGGCCTTGACCAGTAATTGTAATCGACCCATCCATATTAAGAACAGAGCTTTCAGTTCACGGACGCGAAGCTTGCGAGGCAAAATTTGTCATATCATGCTGCCATTGTTGTTGTTGATTTTTATCTTGTAATCGGCTACAAATGTATCTGCCCTTGTCCTGCCGAATATGCACATTGCCAGACATTTCAAAGGGAATTAGTCTTCTTGTTTCAACAGTGTTCAAGTTGATTTGCAGTCAAGAACTAAAGTTGATTTTATTGGATGGAATCAGTAATCAAACACCACCTTCTGGGTGCAATTAATCCAGCATCCCACCTTGTGATTGGACTAAATTGTGGAAGTAACATCTTTCGGGCACATGCATTGTTAGGCACTTTTCCAGATTATAGGAAGAGCTTGACAGGAACAAAGTCAGAAGAACTTTTACACGAAATGTTGAATAAATTTTGTCATGCCAGGAGTAACCAAGAATGGAATATTGTGTGAACAATTTATTGGTCACTGCACCTTTGATACAGCCAGAAGAATTGTCTACGTGTGTGTTTGGTCAAGTATTGGAAAAAACTTGTGTGTGAAACTTGTTGTAATATCTGCGTCGTAAAGTCACAACCCTGCAAACCATAGGCAAACTTTCTTCGTTTAAATATCTCAGATAAATTTCTGGTCCTGTCCACCACCCTTCCATCAAAATTTCTTCCATCCAAACTCTGAATCATCCATCCAAAAGATGGGTGGATGGGTCTCTGGCTGAGGGCCTGCTTCAGTCTGCTTCAGGTCTTCTTTAATAGGTCAACATAATATAGCTTGATCATATTTAAACGTGCCTTTATTCAGGAGGAAGTGAGAGAGATTGCAAAGAATGGAAGTGTTACAGTGGGCCTCATGCCATCAATCAACCAGATCTCAGCCCTGTCTTCTAAGGGAGAAATAGAATTTGACCTCATTACCAAGGTATATGATCATTTTCATACTTGTGTATCTGTCTGTTCATCCTTCCATTTGTGAACTCATCTTGTCCACCCTGGCTGTAGATATTAGAGGGTATATATCTAGGATAGCATGTAAAATATTCTACCCTCATCCTCATACAGTAAAAAATAATTTTCTTGGATTTTCTTGAATTTCTTAAATAGGAAAAATACATTATTTTGTTTATAAAGTTCAGAACAATAATTATTAGGACGTTTTGGGGGATAGTTTCTGGCAGTTATTAGGCATTTCCAAAGTTTATAAATCTGTTTCAATTTTTGTCTTGTTGGTAAGATATGATTTTATTCTCAAACTAGAAAAAAAAAAGAAAACCTTCGAAGTTCTTTAAATGGAAGAATGACAAGAATTATTATCTTAAATTAAGAAATTGTAAGAAAATAATTCTTGTCAGTCTCCCATTTTAAGAAATTGGAAGGTTTTTCTTATTTTTTCTTGTTTGAGAATAAAATCATATCTTACTGACAAGACAAAAATTGAAACTCAACTTTAAATGCTGCAGAAATTTTGCGTCATAATATTATTGTTCTATTTTTTTGTTGTGTACAGAATATTAACTGTTTTCTGTTGAAATTCCCAATATTACCATCTGTGAACCTTTTTCTTAACTGGGAAAATGTTCAAATATTCCAGCTTTTCCAGGGTTTTATATTTCCCAAGGTTTTCCAAGCAATTTGCATTGAAACCAGCTGAGAGGCAATATTTTCATTTTAGGGTTGCGGGGAATATGACCAAATATTATTAAGTATACCCAAAACTTGGTGCAAAGGTGTATTGATTATGAGATAAAAGATTAGGGTCACTCGAATGATAAATGCAAAAATAGTTCAAAAAATCTTAGTGTCGGTGCAATATGTCTTGTTTGAATCTTGTCTTGTGACCAATTTTCAGGTATACCAGCAAGAAGCTGGTTTACATTGCAGTCTGTCTGTTAAATAGTGTGTGTAGATTATCCTTGGGGAAATTAAGTTCCAGGTCAACCAGGAAATGGTCACGTGTGTGATAAGGATGTGGGAAAGGGAATGGCAAGTTTGGGTTTTGATCCTGTTATGTGACTGGAAGCTGCGCTTGGGAATGCAGAGAGGGGGTAGTTTATGCTCATGCAAAGTTAATGCTCATGGACAAGGGAAGTGTGCACGCCACACTCCACCTCCACTACACATGCATATAGGCAGGAATATATGCTTACACCACTACTTTGACTCCTGTTTCCGAGGGAAAACGAGGGAGTACCCCAATGTCAGAAGGGTCACATTATGGAATTCCCCTCAGAACTTACTTGCAAATGTGCTCATGCCATATTTCTAAATTGTGATCATACCTATTGACTAAAAATCAGAAGGAATGAATTTATTAGTAGTTACGTTTACAGATTAAAAGTTTGAGGTCATAAAAAAAAATTAAAAAGTTTGGGTTTTGACATAGCATGTCAAGATTGACGGAATCCAAAAAAAATTATGAGGGTATTGTCATCGTCGGCATTGTCTGTCCGTTCGTCTGTTCAATTACCCACTTCATGGATGTTTATGTAAGAAAACCCACATTTTTAAAATCGTTTCTTATAGAGAAAAGACACTTTTTGAAATCATTTCTTATAGAGAAAATCCATCAAAAACACTGTTTTAAACATTTGCAGCCTCTTTTCAATACATACTGGAATTAAGGGCTTAGCCCCCAATTCCAAAAAAGTCCTTAAGGTTTGGACGGACCAACAAAAACCCCCTCAAAGTTAGAATGTTAGCACGGACGTACAACATTGCAGCCAACTTTCAACAATGTTTCATTACAATATTGCACAATTATAAGCCCCTAAAGTTTGAATGTTGGTCCGTCCATCCATCTGTCCATCTTTCTTGTAGACACGATATCTCAAGCATGTCAAGGAGGATTATAGCCAGGCTTTGCAAATTCATACCACATATACATCTAGTGAAGGGTCAGAAGCCTATTGAAAATGACCGACCTTGACCTATTTTATCAAGGTCAACTTCTAGTATTTGCTATATTTTTTTGAAGGATTAATGCTAGGGTCTCCAAATTCATATTACATATGCAACTGGTGATTGACTAGAAGCCTGTCCCAGTTAACCTATTTTTTCAAGGTCATATAGTGTTATTTTATGATATAACATGAAGAAAGATAGCTAGACTTTCCAAATTAATACTATGTATACATCTGGTGATGGTCCAGAGGTTGCTGAAGATGACTGTGACCCATTTATCCAGGTCAGATAGTTTTTAATACAAATATTTCATGAAGGTTTATATCTACATTGTCCAAATTTATACCACATATGCCTGGACCTATTTGTTAACTTAAATTAAAATCTTATGCAACATTGTATGATTGCTGAGTGTAGACAATAACTGATACGCGAGGGGTATTGGAGGCCATTAGGCTATTTTTACATTTGGGACTTTTCACGATTGTCACCAATTCATAAATTTCAAACACTGTTGAAAAAAAGTTACAAAAGCTGTCAAGCTTAATATATTGCTTACTGTTTGTTGTGAAGTTGGTCTCGATATTAAACTAAATATTTAGATTTATTTCTTTTCTTTGTAAATTGTTTCCAGTTTATGATATTAATAATCCTATTTTCTCTATTTTGTCAGGCAATAAAACAGTGTGTGGACTGTTGCCAAAGGTTGTACCCTGTCCTGCAACAGTGCTTAGTAAAGGCAGTCCAAAACAAAACCTCGGAGGAAAAGACGTGAAACAGAATACTAACAAAAATGGCTGAACATGTTGAATCGTGCTTACTCCAAACATGTGGAAGTGTCAATTTATTCCACCACAGGGACATCTGTAAAATTCTTGTGATCGGATAAATCTTCTCAGCCAATGGAATTTGTTTGCTTGGTTTCCAATACTTCGATCGGACCTGTGATGCCCTGATTTTCCATCTTCGTTTTATCCAGCCAATTTCTACGCTCCCCCTTCGAACCTGCCTTGGTTTATCTGACCACCTTCAGTGTTCAAAATCCGAGGTGTAAATTTCACCTTTGAATGAAAAAACGAACCAATCAGAACCTACACGTCGCTTGTGTGTAGAGTTACATCGTCCTCAAGTAGCCGTGTCATTCCTTCTAATATGGTGCTTGTATTGACCCAATATATAGGTTAGCCAATCAATAACGCTCTTCTATGACACATTTCAAAATTCAAATGGTTTCGAGGTCAGTTACGTCTCGTGACTATTTATAAATTCTTTGAACATTGAAGGAAGTCAAGATATACCAAGGGAAGTGCGAAGTGGGGATGTAGAAATTGGCTTGATAAAATAAAGATGTGATTTTCTGAAACCTTTCATAATCGTGTCTGACAATTTCTAGTATTCTAGATAATGTATTCTGCCAGGCGACAGACAGTGTTACCAGTGCGTTCCATCCAGGAGATAAAACTTTAGAAAATTGGGATGGAGATTATTTAGAAGACTGTTGGACTGATGTCAAGTGTACATGTACATTTGTCAATTAAATATCTGATATTCAGAATCTGGTGTTACTTCACGAGAGCTTTAATTAGAGCATTTCCACAAAGTGGATGCTCTTATGTTTTCATGAGAAACGGCTCCGCCGGATCCGCCGCCGCCGCCGCCGCCGCGACTTCAAACATGAATATCTCTGAAACTGTTAAATATTTTCGGGTCAGACTTTGTGTGCTATCTCCTTAGGCCTGGGAAATTTGTCTGGTTGTGATTTGATAGCCGCTGCTCACCACTAGGTGGCGTTGTAGTCCGAGCATAGGTGAACCTTTCTGTGACGATTTCGTCTGAACCGCTTGCCCGATTTCTTTGAAATTTTATTACAATGGTCTTGAAGGATAGGCAATGTGCTGAAAAGGTTTTGGTGTAGCTGGCATAATTTTTAAGGCAAATTTTTTGCATCTCAAAAAAAAAAGTTTTTCGTGAAATGAAAATTCATCAATTCGCTTGAAGAAATATTTAAAAACTGTTCTATTCTAGGTTGCCAAGCATAAATATAGGATTGCCGACATGATAATTCCATTTCGGTGCGAACCAAATTGCCATTTAAATGAAAAATCGCATTTATCTGACTTGACGACAAAACCTCTATAACTATTATCATGATTAAAGTTTTTTCCATTGAACTCTTATGTGCCATCTCCCTAGGGCTTTAGATCTCACCCACTTGTTTTTCATGACATTTGGTCATCACTAGGTGGGGCTATAGACATGAATGCAGGTAAACATGTGTAACATCATATCTTCTGAACAACGTGTTCGATTTCCATGTAATTTGGGTATAATAATCTTGCAAGGTAGGCAAAGAACTGACAAAGATTTTGTTGGTGTTGGCGAATCATGGAGACTCATTTTTGTATTTCAAAATAAGATTTTCTTTTCACAAAAATGAAAATTTGCTTCAGGTAAAAGTAATTCTGTTTTGCTGAACATGATCATAGCTTTCCCAGTGTTGTAACTTACAGTAAAGGGCAGAAATAACTTAACATGGAACGCAACTTCATGCACAGTCATTTAAGAGTCGCACTCTTGTTCTCCAGTCGACTTGTCAACTTTTAGTGCAGCATTATATTAACCGCGATTTGCACATGAGGGAAACGCGATTTGCACACGAAGGCATTTTTGTTCAAGTTATTTCTGCTTTGTACTGTACATCTCTTGTGAGCCAAATGGCCATTTTTTTAAATATATGAAATTCTCACGACTTGAGTCCAATATCTACATTCCCCAGGCCACATCTGAGGATTTTGCTTCATCATGTAGGTTTGTGATATTGTTTATCATTGGATGGCACTATAGACAGTAAATGTTTTTAGGACCACCTCTCATACGGATTTTGCAGCCCATCAACATAATGTTTGATTTATATCTCATTATACATTCTTTTTTTTTTCAATTACTAATTTTATTAACAGTATGGTTTTGAAATGGATTGAAAGGACATTGGTGCTGTTGGTGCTGGCATAGGGTAAAGTCAGCTAAATATATCTTAGTCTAGGCTGCATCATTGGATGGTCAGTATGGAGAATTCAAGTGAGCTTGAAGTCAGGCCATTATATTCGGCTTTACCTGTCAGGTCTCATATTGAGGCCTGTATGTTGACTTTTCTGGTAATAAAACCTGTAATGGTTGACTTATTGCATAATGCAATTTACATAAGTGGACTAGTACACCCCTTGTATCAGCAAAGTAAACACTTCATTTCCAGAATTAGTGTGATTTCTCTCTCCATTACTGATATAATAATTTGATCCTGTTCCCAAGTCCATTTCTTTATCTCCAGTGGCTGTGAAGGCTTGGGCTTCCACATGCCTGGGGATGCATTCTGGCCAGTTTTCAATGAATAAAATCACAAATTATCACTCAGTTAATGCTTTTGAAAATACTGTTGCATTTTGACAGCATAATTACAAATGCTGATAATTATTTCTTGAACTGAAAAAGTAGAAAGATTTTTGAAGTGAAACTAATACATACCTGCTATATGGCACATCCCACCTGGGAAATTTTTACATGTATATCTAATTGAAGTAATCCATTGAAACCACTGATGATTTTCCAATAATAGAGAAGAAAAGCAACTCCAAGTAGGGATGACAATTTCATTCTGTATATTTCACTGTTAGTTATAGCATCTTCAGCAGTGAGCAAAGTTACAAACAGCTCCATACACACAGTATATACAAGGCATAATGTGATCTTAGCCAATACACATTTATGAATAGGTGAGCCAGTAAATGATGTCATGTTGTCATTTTCAGAAA
>JAVTVY010004843.1:0-41038 GCA_036873755.1 Hanleya hanleyi
AATATGGCTGACGGCGGCCATATTAGATTAGGTACATTGTTGAAAAACAATCCCAACTGTCCTCTCACCAATGTCAAGGCACACCCCAAATTTGAAGTTGATCGATTAAATCGTTCACGAGTTATTGTCCGGACAAGAAAATCTAAGATCCAACTACTTATAATCCAATATGGCTGACGGTGGCCATATTGGATTATGCACATCGCTGAAAAAAATCCAAACCGTCCTCTCACCGATGTCAAGGCACTCCCCAAGTTTGAAGTAGATCAGTTGAATCGTACTCCAGTTATTGTCCGGACAAGATCAAACTGCTTAAAATCCAATGAAATCCAGTATGGCTGATGGTGGCCATATTGGATCAAACACGTCCTTGAAAAACAATCCTAATCCTCCTCTCAACAATGTCAAGGTACTCCCCACATATGAAGTAGATCGGTTGAATCGTTCTCGAGTTGTTGTCCGGACAAGATCCAACTGCTTATAATCCAATATGGCTGACGGCGGCCATATTAGATTACGCACATTGCTGAAAAACAATCACAACCGTCCTCTCACCAATGTTAAGGCACACACAAAGTTTGAAGTTGATCGGTTAAATCGTTCATGAGTTATTGTCCGGACAAGAAAATCTAAGATCCAATTGCTTATAATCCAATATGGCTGATGGCGGCCATATTAGATTATGCACATTGCTGAAAAACAATCCCAGCCGTCCTCTCACCAATGTCAAGGCACACCCCAAGTTTGAAGTTGATCAGTTAAATCGTTCACGAGTTATTGTCCGGACAAGAAAATCTAAGATCGAACTGCTTATAATCCAAAATGGCTGACGGCGGCCATATTTGATTACGCACATTGCTGAAAAACAATCCCAACCGTCCTCTCACCAATGTCAAGGCACACCCCAAGTTTGAAGTTGATCGGTTAAACCGTTCACGAGTTATTGTCCGGACAAGAAAATCTAAGATCGAACTGCTTATAATCCAAAATGGCTGACGGCGGCCATATTTGATTACGCACATTGCTGAAAAACAATCCCAACCGTCCTCTCACCAATGTCAAGGCACACACCAAGTTTGAAGTTGATCGGTTAAATCGTTCACGAGTTATTGTCCGGACAAGAAAATCTAAGATCGTACTGCTTATAATCCCAAATGGCTGACGGCGGCCATATTGGATTACGCACATTGCTGAAAAACAATCCCAACCGTCCTCTCGCCAATGTCAAGGCACACCCCAAGTTTGAAGTTGATCGGTTAAATCGTTCACGAGTTATTGTCCGGACAAGAAAATCTTACGGAATTACAGAATTACGGAATTACGGAATCACGGAATCACGGACACCGGTGTTTCTAAGTCCCCCCCCTACTAAGTAGCGGGGGACAAAAAATACAATGAACAGGTATAACAATTCGTTTTATAATTTTATAAAAAATCCAAGATGGTCAATGACCGCTAATTGTAAAAAAAATATATGTTGCCCAAGATGTTATCGAATGGAAAGTGCCCACGCTAATTTGACCTGAAATAGTTACTGAATTAACATTAATTGAAAAAAATGATTGGGTTTTAAATTTACAGGTTAATTTTTTTTTTCTCTGAAAAATATATATTCTTATATAGAAATTGCGTCGTGTGGAGGGTGGGGAGGGGGTACAATCAATACCAAATTACGATTTCTGTATTTTTAGAATATCGAATATGAAAGAATTGGTAATCACCGACCACTGGTCACCGGGTGGGTTCATACTCCATTAAGAATCACGAGACAATGCATGCAATAGCCACGTCTGGGGGCAACTATGTCCAGACTTGAGCCTTTTAGGCTGCCTACAGCTTCCTTCATGAAGTATCTACCACAGGGTGCCATCATCATTAGCTGGACCAGCGCCGCCACTGATGTAGGTTAACAGTATAGGTGTACATAGAAAGTTTGCTGCAGACGGTCATTTTCAAAAAGAGCATTTTTGGACCATTTTTTGGTCAGAATGTTCGAATTTTTTATTTGTTTTTTCTTCGCAAAAACTGCATAATCATTTAGTAAATAATAATCAGATATGAAATAGAATAGATTTTATCCACTTTTCCGTACAGAAAAGCAAAATTTTTGAAGAAATATGACGAAAACATCACTTTTCTGGTACCCCACATGGTCGCCATTTTGAATTTCCCAAGGATCCTCTGCTCGGGAGGTCATGCAAATAGGCTCAAAATGACCCCAATATGATAATCTAAAAAGTCAAGGAGTTTCAGCTCTCAATTGTTTGTCGTTCTGGAGATGGGAGCAAAAAAAAAACGGGGGGGGGGGGGTGGCGGAAAACTGATTATATCAAATTACCCAGTCCTTGTCAGTCTTTGGCTATGTTATCCCAATGGGAGGGATTAGAGACCTGAAAATGCACCCATGTGTCAATCTAGGCAAGAAGAAGATGCCGGAAGATGAGAAATGGTGGGAGTCCTATTTACATTTACTTTGTATGTTATTTCGCTTAATGGGAGTGTCGATCGCGCTCGAGGGGCAAAGGAAGTGAAACATTTCTCAAATATGCAATGCATATGTTTTAGCACACCTGTCAGTTGTTCATCTTCGAGGGGAATCTAAATTCTAATCACGCTGTGTGATATACAAGCAACATTCGGGTACCCTGCCCCGTAAGGGGGTGATGTAGTGGCAAATTTTGAACATCCTGTAATAGGAAAGAATCTCTTATTTGACGCATTCTGCTTAAATATAGTGAAGTAATACATCAAATGTCCTTTGTCCCATGAAAAATCCCACCATAAAATTGTTAACATGCATGTCTATATAGATAAATAAAAAAATCCACAAAAACAATTGTTCTTGAGATTGCCAGCAAAGTCCAAAATAATAAACACACTATTGAAAAGTACATTGGAAAAATATATATTGTCTTCGCTACAAAAAAGATTACCTCAAAAGAGGAAAGCCTATTTGAAAGTATTTTTAAAAGATTTTTTATCACATACTTAATGAACATAATTGTCAAAGGCAATGCTAATTCGTGTCCGCTAATATCGACAGTCCGAAACTTTGTAGAGTTATCCAAGACAGGTACGTGTCACATCCGTCACCAACATGCATTAGTTTGAAAAAGTAATACATCTAAACCGGCTTGTGCTGCAAGTGAGGGAAATACCCTGGATTCTTTCTATCCAATCACCAGCTGCCTATCGTGGTCAATTCATTCACATCCGGTTATGATTGTGCCTGATCCTAAATCTAGCTAATAATTAATTGTCAATTGATACACGTGTGGTTTCATCCACATGTCAGGTGGGCTGAGTTCACACAAAATTTCTAGACTGAGACAATGATAACGAAAACAAATATAAAAAAATATATTTTATGTTGTTTCAGCAATCTATGGGGTACTTATTCCCAAGACACTTTTAAACTTTTGAATCGTGGAGATTTGGAGACGGGTAAGACTAATCGATCAAAATTATTGGGGTACTAAAACCTATCTTGCCGTACCTTGTTACAATCATCCTGTGTTAAATGTGACGATTTTAATCAACGTCACAAAACATTGTTGCAGAAACTTATAAAACAGGGCTATTCCACCAAGCGCCTCCACTCAAAGTTTCTCAAATTTGGCGATACATATCCCATGCTGATAGCAAAATACGAACATAGCGTGCAAGATCTATGGCGCTACGTTTCGTAACTTGTCTAATTCCGCTTAACCCGGGGCTAGGGGACGTATGAACCCATGTACTTCAAGAACCTCATGGTACTCATATGAACAGTCACAATCAAAGCGTGACTGAGATACATCATTCTTTAGATGACGACTTTACAACGAATATTATGGATTAAGAATACTGATCAGCGATACGTATTTGATATTTTTGGAACATCATGGCGTCTTGCCGGCATCATTGAAAACTGTTGACCGCTTCACGCTTGCAGGAAACAAGCCTATGTTTATGTATACTATGATTGTCTTTTTGAATTTGGTGCTAATACTGTTATATGGAATGTGGAATAGGTCTTTGGATTATGGACGCGGATATTCTCTGATGGACGACGGCTGGATTATGAATGACGGATTAGACGCTTGTAATATCACAGAAACATAGGGATAGCAATATCAGTTACACCACTATCAGCAGCTGTTACAATAAGGCAGAAAGTAAATTTTCCATCCACAATTATTCACATCGTTCACACTCTTAATTAAACTGGGTGTTATATTCTCTAACAGAAACAAGTAGAGAAAATAGGCATTACGAAGTCCCTTCACAAATTTGTAATAATTCCTCAAATGATTGAAGCATTCCATTGAAATTTTCACACATGATGGACTTGGCCGTAAGTGTTGTAACAAGCAGCCAGAGGATGCTAGGTCCCCCGCCGAAATGGCAGCAATATTTTTTAGCATTGTTGGTCTTAGGGGATATACATGAGGGAGGCAACTGCTGCTTCATAGGCGTTGGATGTGGAAGGGTCTTTCTGCCTTCCCAAGTTTTAAGATCAACTCAGACCGATTGACTGAAAGTTGATTGCTTCTGTGACATAGTTTCCATGCAGTGAAGCACCGAGAAGCATCCCCAAGTGACATCAAGGAATTATCTGCAAACCAAATTTGACGAGAAGCTGAAGGCATCCTCGACCTACTGCCCGGAAACCAAATTTTAAATTGCCACCAGTTGTCGCCACCTGTAGGTGCAAGTGAGCGAAATGCAATCCCAAGCATCATCTCATGGCATGGTAGTCTACATGTATTAGCCTATAGTATCTTCTACAGGGGGCTAATGATCGGCTGATGCAGCAACAACAACATTTTCCCAGTTAGACGGCAGATTTTGAAATCAAAAACGAGGCCGCGCTATGTCATCAGTCAACTGAGACAGTCACGTGGTTGTGTATGAAGATTGGGGTGGGTCTTATCTAATAGTGATCCAATGAAAATGCTCGTATTAGTTTAAAATGGCGGGGTCGAATGACCAATCACTGAACGGGAGACAGCTGGAACAGTACGTTGACACTGTCTGTTAATACAGGGGCGTCGGAAGCAAATTCAAAGTGGTACGGCCACTATCATTGCACTTTAGGTGAGGATCCAGGGGCCGCCCAGGCCCCAGATGCTCCTGGGGTCTAGATCGCCGAAGAAGCGTTCTGAGCGATTTCTGGCGTCAATCAAAATCACTCTGTATTGAAGTGTATTTTTAGTTCTTTCCTAACCCTTTTACCATTGAAAACGCAATCGATGGTGGTTTTCTGCGATGCTGAATTACAAACAATTGTGTATAGTATAGTTCTGTATCCTAGGCACATCGTGTAGAAGTAACCGAGATGATGCATCGATAATGTATACCAAATTTTACATTGAGCATTTGAACAGTGTCAGAGATAGAGATCATTAATGATTTTACATAAATTAAAGATGGTTGCCCATCCTTCCCGTCACTCAGAGGAACTAATGTGGTTATTCATTAATGCAAGTCTCTTCATACATCGATGCTGTAAATCAAGTTTCGTATAGAACATTTGAATGGTATCAGAGATAAACATCATTAAAGATTCTGAATAAATTAAAGATGGCCGCCAAGATTTCCGCCCAATCAGAGAAACCAGATCTGTCATTCATCGTAAGTCTCTTGATGCATCAATGATGTATACCAAATTTTCCACTGAGCACTCCAACGGAATCAGAGATAGATCATTAATGATTTTGCCTAAATTAAAGATGGCCACCAAAGGTTTTCAGTCAATCAGGTCCCGATTCAAAGTATCTGGATGTATTGATGATATATACCTACCTTCATATAAAACAATTGAATGGTAACCGAGATATGTATGCTATCATTATCGATTTCGCATGAATTAAAGATGGCATCCAGGGTTCCCAGCTAATCAGAAAAGCCTGTTTGGTAATTCGTTGAAAGTTGCTTGATGTATCGATGATGTATATCAAATTTCGTATTGAACAGTTGAATGGTTTCCGAGATATGGATCATTATCCATTTTGCATGAAATTAAAGATGGCTGCTAAGGTCCCAATCAGGTCCCAATTCTAAAGGCTTCTGGTCCTTGACTAGGCAAATAAGCATACCAAATTTGGAATTCATCAGCGAAACAGTTTTCCGGCTATCTCGCTCACGAACGGACAGACGGACGTACAAGATGATGACAATACCCCATGGCCAAAAATGGCCGAGGGGTAAAAACATGGGTCTGTGCCTGATAAATTTTAAGCCTTTTGGGGTTGCAACTCATTCATAGAAAGCTCCCTGTACATGAACAACTGCACTGACAACTGCATGCCATCATCTGTCAGTCTGAAGACCAGCAAGGTTGAATTCAGTTCAATTCAGGAAATTGATCATATGCACAAAACATTAGGAACACAGTTGTAATTAATATAGTAATATACGTGTATAGACAAATGATTCGTGCAGAAGCTTCAGGGTAAATCCTATCATGTGCAATACAATTATTTGTTAGCAAAATTGAAGGAAATGTTGTCCTTCGTTTAAGATGACACGAAATTCAAAAATTAGGGATTCCCCCGCCAGTTATTTCACATTAAACTTCTGAAATAAAATATGGTTCATGCAAAAGCTTTAGGGTAAATCATATGATGTGGAATAGAATGATTTCATATAGCAAAATTGAAGGCCCATTTTGACTGGAACGGACAAGAGAAACTCAGTGGTGCCACCTTCAGGCAGATGTTGCTGAAATGCAATACGGACTGGCGTCCTGTTGCAAGGAATGCGTATTCCGAATTTCGGAATAACCCAACACAGCATTAGGAAGTTATCGCTTCGAACAGATGTACACGGGAAAAAAATCTATTTTGACCCAGTGGCGCCACCTTCAGGCCGATGTTGCTGAAATGCAATACGGACTGGCCTCTTGTCGCAAGGAATGCGAATGCTGAATTTCGGAAGAATCCAACAGAGCGTTATCGCTTCGAACAGACATGCACGGACGTACACGAACATCCACGGACTCAAAGAAGCAAGAACCAGTGGCGCTACCTTCAGGCAGATGTTGCTGAAATGTAATACGGACTGGCGTCTTGTCACAAGGAATGCGTATTCTAATTTTGGAAGAATCCAACAAAACTTTAGGAAGTTATCGCTTCGAACAGACATGCACGGACGTACACGGACATCCACGGATGCAAAGAAGCAAGAACTAGTGGCGCCACCTTCAGGCAGATGTTGCTGAAATGCAATACGGACTGGCCTCTTGTCGCAAGGAATGCGAATGCTGAATTTCGGAAGAATCCAACAAAGCGTTAGAAAGTTATCGCTTCGAACAGACATGCACGGACGTACACGAACATCCACGGACACAAAGAAGTAAGAACCAGTGGCGCCACCTTCAGGCAGATGTTGCTGAGATGTAATACAGACTGGCATCTTGTCGCAAGGTATGCATATTCCGAATTTCGGAAGAATCCAACAAAGCATTAGGAAGTTATCACTTCGAACAGACGTACACGGACATTCACGGATACGAAGAAGCAAGAACTAGTGGCGCCACCTTCAAGCAGATGTTGCTGAAATGCAATACGGACTGGTGTCTTGTCGCAAGGAATGCGTATGCCGAATTTCGGAAGAATCCAACGAAGCGTTAGAAAGTTATCGCTTCGAACAGACATGCACGGACGTACACGGACATCCACATACGCAAAGAAGCAAGAACTAGCGGCGCCACCTTCAGGCAGATGTTGCTGAAATGCAATACGGACTGGCGTCTTGCCGCAAGGAATGCATATTCCGAATTTCGGAAGAATCCAACAAAGCGTTAGGAAGTTATCGCTTCGAACAGACATGGACGGACACACGGACATCCACGGACACAAAGAAGCAAGAACCATTTTAAAGTCCCCGGCCGCGTTGCGGCGGGGGACAAAAAGGGTAGCAAGAATGATGTAGGTTCAATGGAAGGGTGTAAAATAATGGTGTGAACTTACCAAATTGGACTGTCACTGGTTCAAGCAGAAAGATAATCCAAGAGTTGCTTAAAATTCGAATAAAACACATTGGAAGGTTCCAAGAAGTCCTCAACAGATGGTTACTGGAGTGAAGAAAGAGAAATACCTAAAAAAAGTGAAAAACAAAACAGGACATAAGAGGAAATGAAACATTGGAGGTCATCATTTTGTTGTTGGAACTTTTTCAAACAACGCCATAAATATTGAAGTATCCAAATTAACCCCTTTCAGTGAAACAGAATGATGAATTTAAAGTACTCCCCTCCCAAACATGTACAAGCTGAGTAGCTAGCAGGTCCTCCGCCAAGTAGCCTGTTTGAGAGCGTTCAACATATACGCTTCCAATATCCCCTTAAATATAACTTGGAAAGTGGATATGTGTATGTGGAAAGAGACGTTTATTATTGTTGAGATAATTTGAGGAGGTTTGGGAAGAAGTAATGGGAAGTGTAACACTGGAATGTAAGTCTGTAGTTGTATATGAATTTGCGGATGGTGAGGTTAAATATCGATGGGTGGAATAGATCAAATTATCGCGTTCACAACACAGATGGGTACAATATGGGTGAGTGAAATCCAAGATGGCCAATGGCAGTCATCTTGGATTACATACTATCTCAATGAAAATCAATACCAATGGCCGTCTAACTGATGTGAGGCATCTTCAAGTTGGAAATCCAAGATGGTCAACGGCAGCCATCTTGGATGACGTACCTCAGTGAAAATCAATACCAATGGGCATCTATTTGATGTGAAGCACCTTCAAGTTTGAAGTCGATTGGTTGTGTTCTTAAGATATCATGTTCATAAGATGCAGGATGGACGGAATCCAAGACGGTCAATGGCATCCATCTTGAATTACATACTACCTCAATGAAAATCAATACCAATGGCCGTCCAACTGATGTGAAGAACCTTCCCAAGTTTGAAGTCGATTGGTCGAATTGCTCTCGAGGTATCACTTTGCAAGATGCGAGACGGATGGGATCCAATATGGTCAACGGCAGCCATCTTGGATTACGTACCTCAGTGAAAATCAATACCATTGGCCGTCTAACTGATGTGAAGCATCTTCTCAGGTTTGAAGTCGATTTGTAGAAATGTTCTCGAGATATCGCGTTCATAAGATGTGCGATGGACAGAATCCAATATGGTCACTGACAGCCATCTTGGATTACGTACCTCAGTGAAAATCAATACCAATGGCCGTCTAACTGATGTGAAAAACCTTCCCATGTTTGAAGTCGATTGGTCGAACTGTTCTAGAGATATCGCGTTCACAAGATGTGGGACGGAAGGAAGGAAGGCTAGCATTTCCAAGTTTTCCCACCACTTCGTGGCGGAGGACAAAATATATCCACATAGGTCAGAGGGTTAAAATTGGACAGGTTTCCCCACAATACTGCTTGCATACCCTACATGGAGTGTCTATTACCATAACAATACAGCAACGTGTTCCAGAGACTGCAGTTGTAAACATTAGTTCAAGACGCATAACTCATTTTTTAGTGCTTGACGCGAACATAAAATATTGCAGAAATGATTCATACACTTCAGAAATACATCATACTCACCTCTCCTTGCACGACATAAGATCTTCATAATCTTCAAGAAAGAGACCAATTCCCCCAATTTCTGTGCGTTGTTGTTGTTCTGTACTCCCCCTCTGCGGAAAGCGGCACCTGGTGGCGAGGTCGACTGCAAATTGCTAACTCCGCAATGATCGGCACGTCCGGGAAATGGTCCCTAAATGAAATGTGGAATTTTGCGTGACGAACAGGTAAATATTTCAGTTCATTCCTTGCACCTGTGGTTTTGGCAAGTACGTCACACGTAATTTTAAGTCGTAAACTTCATTATTCAATAGTTCTCATTCTTTCAATTCGCCTTTTCTGTAGATTAAGTAATTCTTGTTCGAAAAACATTGCGTTCCAAATGAAGTAACCCATAATTCCCAGTGAAAATCTTGTTGGACAGGGGGTCATAGAAGCATAGATTTTTGAAAAGGCCTCCACATTCAACAGTCTCTAGATTATAGTTTCCACTGTATCGTAGGTATTTCACACATTCCACTTGTTCTATTACCTCTATTGTTATGAGTATCGTAAAATGTATGTAGTGCATAATCAAAGCATATTTCGATTGTCATTTCCATTGGTAATTTTTGAAGGCCTTTGCGTTTCACATCGTTCGGGTCGTTCCCCGAATTGCTGCTTATTTGACCTTCTCATAGACGTCTGATAGTGGTGAAAGTTTGAAGAGAATATTCCAATTACTTTTTCATTTATTCCACATTTTTTACGGCACTCTGTAAAAAAAGTTCAAATTATTTTTCTGGTATTATCCCCCCTTAACTTGAAATTGAGCTATGTTAATGAATAAGCAACGCTTAAAACCCTTTACACGTTATCGACCCTCAGCATTAAAGCCCAAACTCACTTTTTAAACTATATTTTCATGTCGGATAATACTCGCATATCCTGTAGGCTCCTTGGTTATTAAGTATGTGAGAAAACCATTGGAATAACTTGGAGGATCCTAGTCATATCCCAGGATAAAATATGACATTGAACAAAGCAAATCTTCCTTTTGTACGCGTTTCTGAGACAGAGGTAATTTGGAGCACCCAAGTCGTATCCGATTGCAAAATTCTTCAGTATTCAACAGTTGGAGATATGGTGAGAAAGGGGATAGAAATTCCACTCTTAGATATATTTGAGGCACAGATTTGGCAAATTTGAACGAATTTTGGCACGTGCATTAATATGAGAGAGAAGCGATGAAAATTGCACCTACATGTATGTTCATACTAACTGGACAACCACGTGTTCATAATCAAAATTAAAAAATTTCTAATCGACTGTTTTTTCACCCGTAATTACCTTTCAGAATTTATTACTTATCTGCTGGACTCGGTTATTTCTTGTTTGGAAGACAGATTTGTCATCTTTTCATCACGGAAGACGGCAAAATCTGATACTGGTGGACTTCTCTCTCGAATGTTGACTCCGAAAGTGAAGCAGGAATCTTCACGCATGCAAATTTGCGCTATTTCGAATCGTACTGCACATTCGCGCGCATGTCCTGTTCTGCGCGGTATTTTCAGACATAAAATCGACCTCGTTAGTCCTAAGCAGTACATGCGTGAATTCGCAGTACGATGCAAAATAGCGCGATTTGCATGCGTGAAGATCCCTGCTTCACTTCCGGAGTCAACATTCGAAAGAGGAGTGCACCAGTATCAGATTTTGCCGTCTCCCGTGATGAAAACATGAAAAATCTGTCTTCCAAACAAGAAATAACCAAGTCAAACAGATAAGTAATAAATTTTAAAAGGTAATTGCGGGTGAAAAAACAATCGATTGGAAAAATTTTGATTTTGAGTATGAACACGTGGTTGTCCAGTTCCAGAGGTGCAATTTTCGTCGCTTCTCTCACATTAATGCACGTGCCAAAATTCGTTCAAAATTGCCAATTTACTTAATTATATACACATGGTTAATAGAACACAAAGTACAACTGAGCTTTCTTGAAAGTATTCTGTTAAAAATACACAGTAAATTTTGATACAAGTATCAGCAAAATGTTGTATATTCGAGGAAGATGCTAACATTAGTGTTATAATGGTCATTTCCGCTTATCCTTAGATTCCGATTCAGATTAGACAATGCTGACCATTTGGGTTAATTAGGCGCATCAGGGAGAATGACATCATCCGGGTTCTAGAGACGGCGGGGATGGAGAAGAATCGGTGGGTGAGAAGAAGTGTCAGGAAAACTGGTTTTAGACTTGGAAATTGCGAATTTAAAGTCGTTCATCGGCGAGTACGTAATATAATAACACAACTGTGTTTATAGGTAAGACTTTTTAACCGGGCAAGTTGGGTGGGTGGATAGCCACATATATGCAACTCCGTGTATGTAGCCACCACTGAGTTGCACATCCTTACTTGGACAAACATCAGTAGCGTCGTTTTCTTCGTGGCCAAACATGACAAAATGTACAATTGACTATGGCATTTAACGGGTTGTAAACATGTCAAATATACTTCTCTCCCCCGACACAAAGTATCTGGCTCATTCCTGCAGCGCAAGTGCACGTAAATAGCACTAACTCATGTCACTATCTTCCTATCACGCTCAAATTTTGAAAATGGCCTAAGTGCAAGGAACACTGCAGTGCGCATGCACCGCTAATAACACGAACACTTTACGATATGTCGTAAAGACGAAAGCGTCATCAGCTAGTGGGCGGGGCCTAACGCACGTGGTCAAGTTCCATCTCGGTTACCCCAGCAGCTGATGACGCTTTCTTCTTTAAGACATATCGTAAAGTGTTCGTGTTATTAGCGGTGCATGCGCATTGCAGCGTTCCTTGCACTTAGGCCATTTTCAAAATTTGAGCGTGATAGGAAGATAGTGACATGAGTTAGTGCTATTTACGTGCACTTGCGCTGCAGGAATGAGCCAGATACTTTGTGTCGGGGGAGAGAAGTATATTTGACATGTTTACAACCCGTTAAATGCCATAGTCAATTGTACATTTTGTCATGTTTGGCCACGAAGAAAACGACGCTACTGATGTTTGTCCAAGTAAGGATGTGCAACTCAGTGGTGGCTACATACACTGAGTTGCATATATGTGGCTAGGTGGGTGGAAAGAGCAATGCTAGCTGTTGTTGCACGTGTATACCATATCTTGCACTGTCGTGGAATGGGCCGACTAAAACCAAATTTAAACATTTATAGCCCGTTCTAGCTACATACGCATAGCTGCTTCCGGCTACTGAAGTCAAAACGGGCTATTGTAGTAGGTTCGGGCTATCGTCCTAACTGTATGTGGAATGAGTCATGAATGAAGTTTGCCTGAAATCTGCACAAATTCAACCGTTTAAGGGCAAACCTAAGAAGATTGAAAATTACTGATCGAAATGATAGTCATAGGCAGTGTTTGCCAAATATATCCAAAATGGCTACAAGGATTTGGATGAAAATTTCGCATACATTGGTTCAGATTGTTGTGGTTATTCCAATGCAATTGAAATCAAATATATTCCTATTTCACCAAGAAATCACTCTTGCAACTTACCGCATTGAACTGTAAGGATGCCTGGGTGCATTACTTGGATAGAAATTTAAAAACGCCCAATAAACTTCCTTTAAATCAATCACAAGAAGATCCTACACGGATAATTAGGAAAGGAATTGAGAATGGCTTCAAAATTGAAAATTTACAAACAGGAAATGAGCACAGGATGTAAATGTTGCACTGCCATTTTCTGCAAGTACTTCTTTTACAGCTGAGTTGAATATTCAGTTGGTAAATTTAACCCTTGATTACCGAATACAGCAGACATGGAACCATATTACACGTTTATACACGACGAATATTTGGGGGGTTAATCTACATGTGCGTTTATACAGTATACTCCCCCCGTTTTACATAAGAATGGAGCACATGGTCATTGAGTTATGACCTGCTACAAGGTAAACATGCGTTGCGTAGAGTTCTGACCTGTTCTGACATATTTATTCACGCTCATAGAAGAGTATTGCACTTAACTATCATATTACCAACTATATACAAGCATGATTATTGTCCCCCGCCGCAACGCGGCCGGGGACTTTAAAATGGTTCTTGCTTCTACGTGTCCGTGCATGCACGGACATGTCCGTGCAAATATTTCGTAAGCAATAACTTCTAAATGCTTTGTCGGATTCCTCCGAAATTTGGCATCTACATTCTTTGCGACAAGACGTCTCTTGGTATTACGTTTCAGCAAGATCCGCCTGTAGGTGGCGCCACTGGGGTCTTACTTCTATGTGTCCGTGCATGCACGGACATGTCCGTGCAAATACTTCGTAAGCAATAACTTCTAAATGCTTTGTCGGATTCCTCCGAAATTTGGCGTCTACATTCTTTGCGACAAGACGTCTCTTGGTATTACGTTTCAGCAAGATCCGCCTGTAGGTGGCGCCATTGGGGTCTTGCTTCTATGTGTCCGTGCACGGACATGTCCGTGCAAATACTTCGTAAGCAATAACTTCTAAATGCTTTGTCGGATTCCTCCGAAATTTGGCATCTGCATTCTTTGCGACAAGACGTCGTTGATATTACGTTTCAGCAAGATCCGCCTGTAGGTGGCGCCACTGGGTCTTGTTCCAATCTTTAGTGCATTACAAGCGTCTAGTCCGTCATTCATAATCCAGCCGTCGTCCATTAGAGAATATCCGCGTCCATAATCCAAAGACCTATTCCATTTCCATATAACAGTATTAGCACCAAATTCAAAAAGACAAAAGTATACATAAACATAGGCTTGTTTCCTGCAAGAGAGAAGCGGTCAACAGTTTTCAATGATGCCGGCAAGACATCATGATGTTCCAAAATATCAAATCCGTATCGCTGATCAGTATTCTTAATCCATAATATTCGTTATAGAGTCGTCATCTAAAAATGATGTACCTCAGTCACGCTTTGATTGTGACTGTTCATATGAGTACCATGAGGATCTTGAAGTACATGGGCTCATACGGCCCCTAGCCCCGGGTTAAGCGGAATTAGACACATGTTACGAAACGTAGCCCCATAGATCTTGCACGCTACGTTCGTATTTTGCTATCAGCATGCGATATGTATCGCCAAATTTGAGAAACTTTGAGTGGAGGCGCTTGGTGGAATAGCCCTGTTTTATAAGTTTCTGCAACAATGTTTTGTGACGTTGATTAAAATCATCACATTTAACACAGGATCTAGCAATTGCTACTAAGCGAGATATGTATACGCCATATGCAGGTCCCACTGGAATATTACTATCCAGAAAGGGATAGTTTACGATGTCAAAATTGTAATCATCTCTTTTGTCATAAAGTCGACGAGAGAGAATGCCCGCTTCATTTTTATAGAGGTAGAGATCTAAATAAGATGTGCCTGTAGGGCTATCTGTAATTTCCTTCAAATCCAGTGAAGGTGGATATATATCCTTCACTGCGTCATTTATATAGCGATTATCCACAGCGAGAAGATCGTCTATATGGCGTTTGGTGAATGAGAAGGAACGGGCTTTGAATGGATCGGTTTTTGAAAGCGCCTGCATATAGTCATATTCATAAGAGAACAGATACAGGTCAGCCAACAGGGGTGCACAATTAGTACCCATTGGAATACCTATATGCTGCTGATATATTGTGTTGCCAAATTTCACATAGATATTTTAATGAGAAATTCAAGCAACTCTATAAACAAAGAAACATCCCATGAATGATATCTCTTGTATGTAGTCGAGCTAAAGAATGCTTTATGGCTTCCGACATTAATATATCTATGTTCGTGCAAATGCTTCATAAGCGATTATTCCTAAATGCTTTGTCGGATTCCTCCGAAATTTGGCATCTGCATTCTTTGCGACAAGACGTCTGTTGGTATTACGTTTCAGCAAGATCCGCCTGTAGGTGGCGCCACTGGGTCTTGTTCCAATCTTTAATGCATGTCCGTTCATGTTTGTTCAAAAACTTCGGAAGCGATAACTTTCGAACAATTTGTCGGATTTCTTCGAAATTTGGTAAATGCATTCCCTGCGACAAAACACCGTTGGTGATGCGTTTCAGCAAAATCCACCCGGAGGTGGCGCCACTAGAGTTCATTCCATTATTCCATGCTGCAAGTGATAACTTAGAAACACTTGGTCGAATTTCTTTGAAATATCCTACATATGTACCTTTCTGGGTAACATGAGAAACGTTGCGGCTCATCGGATTCTTCAAATTTGGCATGCATTTACCATGCCAGGAGCTGTTGCTTGGGATTGCCTTTCGCTCACTTGCACTCACAGGTGGCGCCACCTGGTGGCAACATCACAAATTCGTTTCCGGGTAATAACTTGAGAACTGACCATCGGATTCTTCTCAAATTTTGTATGAATGTACCGTGACATAAGATGTCGCTTGATAATGCATTCCACTGACTTGCGCCTAGAGGTGGCGTCACCTGGTGTCAAAATCTAAATTTGGTTTCTGGGCAATAACTTGAGGACCCTCATCGGATTCTTCTCAAATTTGGTATGCAGATGTCCCACGATACCATGTTCCTTAGGATTGTATTTTCCCCGCTTCTGCCTACAGGTGGCATCTCCTGGTGGAAAAATTTGTTTCCGGGCAATAATTTGGCAACTGCTCATCAGATTATTCTCAAATTTTGTATTCATATGTGACCCGCCCCAAATAACATGAACACCGGTGGGCATCTAGTACCGGCAATAACTTGAGGACCCCTCTTCAGAGTCTCAAAGTTCATATGCCGGTACCATGACATGAGATGTCATTTGGGATTGTGTTTTGCCTGCTTGCACCTACAGGTGGCGACTCCTTGTGGCAAAGTCTAAATTTAGTTTCTGGGCAATAGGTTGAGGATGCCTTCATATTCTTGTCAAATTTAGTTTGCAGATAATATGCCATGAGTTGTCTCTTGGGGTTGCATTTCGGTTACATAATTTTCATGCTACATGGTAAAGAAAATATATTACAGTAGCAATCAACATTCAGTCAGCCATTCGGAGTTGATCTCAAAACCTGGGAAGGTGGAAAGACCCCTCTGCTTCTTACGCCTGTGAAGTAGCTGTTGCCATCCTCATGAATATCTTCTGAAACCGACAGCGCTTATAAATATTGCTGCCATTTTGGCGGGGGACCTAGCATCCTCTGGCTGCTTGTTGCCTATACAAACAGTTTTTGGACAGATACAAACCACAATTGATGGGTCGCTTTCCTCCATGTGTTGTTGTGTTGGAGGATTCCACACTTACGCCACACTATCGTCCGCCAGCAATTCGTATCTGGTCGAGTATATGAATAAAAATGCCCAGCAAAATAGTACTACAGCTATCAGATACTAAAAATGCAAAAAGAATTATTGCGCAAGTAAAAAACGACTAGTGTCCTATAGAATGTATTTACTAAATCCATTTACAAAAATAACTTGGAGTGCATGATGCATGGTGACGTCATGGTTCGCTGATTTCCGCAGGAATCGTCGGAAAACCCCGAATGCCATTTAACTCCCAACAACTGAGGCAAACCACCCAGATATATAGTCCCTTCACTAAAGGATAATTATTAATCAATAGACGATTTAATTGATATTATGACAATCCATTAATACATACTAAGGGAACATGTAAGGATTTGTTACACTTCGGGAAGTTGAATGAATGTTAGATTTCCGGCGCATGTTTATGCAGACAAAGTGCTTGACCCAGCCAGTTTGTGACGATGAAAATGGCGGGGCGGAGCTTTTGAAAAGAACGTAAAAATACACATGGAAAGAGGTTAATAATCCAACATTTGCTTCGTTGTGTCTCCCTTGGCAGGTAGTATTTCACTTGATATAAGTGACGATCTTGCTCTGCGTCCAGTTGTCAAGGACGGTAATATCATAATTTTTTTCTGTACTATTAGTAATATTGTAAACAATACAGCGAATATTACCTACCCATAATTCCAAGCGACAAGTAAAGTGAAGAAGATGCCATGGCGGATCATTTGTCACTCATTTCCTGCTTGCAAATTTTCAATTTTGAAGCCATTCTCAATTCCTTTCCCAATTATCCGTGTGGGATCTTCTTGTGATTGATTTAAAGGAAGTTTATTGGGCGTTTTTAATTTCCTATCCAAGTAATGCACCCTGGCATCCTTACAGTTCAATGCGGTAAGTTGCAAGAGTGATTTCTTGGTGAAATAGGAATATATTTGATTCTAATTGCATTGGAATAACCACAACAATCTGAACCAATGTATGCGAAATTTTCATCCAAATCCTTGTAGCCATTTTGGAGATATTTAGCAAACACTGCCTAGTACTATCATTTCGGTCAGTAATTTTGAATCTTCTTAGATTTGCCCTTAAGGGCTTTGCATACCAGAGCAAAGTGAACTGAAAATTTTGATATAGTGATGTCATCATTGCTAAATATCTCCTAAATGGCTAACAGCATGTGGATGAAAATTTCGCATATGACAGTTTAGTTTGTATTGGTTATTTCAACGCAAGGAGAAGTGAAATTGATGCACATTTCACACAGTCATAGCTCTTGCAACTTACCGTTTAGCAGTGTCAAGATGTAGAGTTACACTGTAGGCACAGGAAATTGGGAAATCTCGTGCAACTTCTCTTCAATGACACACAACACCAAACTACAGAGAAAAATGGGAGGGGGCATTAGGAAAGGCAGAAAATCGGAAAACTGCAGACAGGAAATGAGTACAAATTGAAAATTTGCAATGCCATTTTCTTGGGGACCTTTTTTTTCGATTGTGTTGAATATTCACAAGGAAAATTTAACCCTTGGGTACGGATAACATTATGCATACAAGCAGACTACATGAGGTTGTTCAACTTGGGGGTTAATTTTAAAGGTTACCAGGTGACTGACTGTTACACCACTCCCCCACTTTACATAAGAATGGAGCACATGGAGCGTTGTTGTTGTTCACATCATGAACATTGGCCATCCATGCATCGCTTTCTACAACGTGAACAGTCATTCTAAAATGGTTTGGCATACAAAATGATGACGACGGGTAGTCCATCAAAACTACGATATCTGAGACGTTAAATTACAATACATAACCTTTAAATCCCAAGTTGTTGGATAAAATATACATCGAGTTCTCGAAAACAAGAGGAAATGTACTGGAATTTATCTCCAAAGAAGAAGAGTGAAGTAGATAGGTAGAACCTCCATGTCCCTCATTTCCAAGATATTGAAGTGTACAAAAAACAAATGGACCTTCTGTAAAGTGGGAGGGTGGGACCATTGTGAAAATTGATATATAATAAGAGACGGAAAGGTGTTGTGCAATCAACAATGAAGATTGGGTTATATTTCAGATAGCTGATAAAAGTGTCAACCGGACTTGGGAACTAGGGACATGTAGGTTCACTTGCAGATCCATCGAAAGCATGGCGCCGATGGCTCAATGTGAGTGCTTCGCTATACAGAAAAAATAGTTCCATAATTCAACGCGATTTATCAGCTAACATATGATGCATTTTTAATTATGATTACTGATCAAGAAACATAAGGCAGGATATATCATCACTGATTATTGTTTGTAACAGTAAATCATATCTGAAATTCTGGCGTAGGTCTATACACAATGTACTTTGCCTGGAGAAGGCGGGACTTTTGGGAAGTTGGTGTGAAATTTCTCGTCAAGAGTAGAATATTTGAGCATGGAATCCACTGTTGTTCCGTTTACAGGAAGTATTTTAACTAATATAAGTAACAATCTAGCCGTCTGTTTAGTTGTCAATACCCGTAAGGTCATAATTTTTATCTTATGTCATTTCTAATTTTGTAAACAACGCAGTCATTTGTAACGTGCACCATGAACGTCCCATAATGCCAAGCGGAAAGTTAAAGAGCAAGCCATCATGGCAGCCAAAACTGCTCATTTCCTGTCTACAATTTTCCGATTTTCTGCCTTTCCTAATGCCCCCTCCCATTTTTCGCTGTAGATTGGTGTTGTGTGTCATTGAAGAGAAGTTGCACAAGATTTCCCCATTTCCTGTGCAAACAGTGTAACTCTACATCTTGACACTGCTAAACGGTAAGTTGCAAGAGCTATGTCTGTGTGAAATGTGCATCAATGTCATTTCTCCTTGCGTTGAAATAACCAATACAAACTAAACTGTCATGTGCGAAATTTTCATCCACATGCTGTTAGCCATTCAGGAGATATTCAGCAATGATGACATCACTGTATCAAAATATTCAGTTTACTTTGCTCTGGTATGCAAAGCCCTTAAATTTCACACACAAAGGCCTGTAACTCAGGCTATCTGGAACAGATATAGCTGGCATATTTGAAGGATGTTACACCATGTTATGAGAGAACGCTGGACTTCAGACACGTTACTGATTCCCAGTCACTCCAGTGACAAAACTCTGAGAAAAGTAGGCAGTTCATAACTTTCTAGACAAATTCAAATTTACCATTTGTTTTAATGGAGCTTGAAAAACCCACCAAAACTGGAGCCGGAAACATAGTTGAGTACACAATGGGATAGTTACAAAGGTGGCAGAGATTTTACAGTGTGATATTTTTACTGATGTGGACGTCCAGCTGCACTGGAGACAGAGAGCACTTTTTACTGAAATCATCATCTGGCTAAAGTAGATGCAATATAATGTATTGATAGTTATATTGAGCTCTCATTAGCAATTCAAAATAATTTCCAAGGTTTGAATTCATTGAAAAAAGTATTGGTAAATTTGACTTGCCATACAGTAAGTTCAAATTCTCAAAAAAATCCTGGAACATGTGACTAATTATAATTAATTACCACAAATTTACCACAAATAACCACACTGTAAATCAACTGCCAGTGTCAGAAGATCTCGAAGAATAACTCTGATACACCACCAAAAGTATGTACTGGTATGTCGATATAAAAATTCTCAAAAATCAGATATCAGCCATGTTTTGCTAAGAATGAACTGTATCTCATTGCTGTCATTTCCCTCAAACAAACAACTTCCCATCCTCCACGTACTACACACAATTTTTGTTTACTACCACAAACAATGTGAGGATATTTTTTTCTCATTTCTGTAATTTATAAAAAAGATCTATACAAAATTAAACAAATGTTCAAGTACAAATTAAAAACTACAAAGTGACAATACAGTGTCACTGGTAAAGTAACCACAAATTTAGCACAAACACCACAACATAGATTTAGCTGCATTTTGCAATAACAAACACCTCACTTTAGTCAATAAGCTTATTTGAACAATAGGAGTTGAAGCAATTTCCTTGTGACCATTTTTCTCTCTTGACAACCTACAGCCCTCCCCCCCCGCCCCCTTATATTAAGTTATTGTGAACTTTCATAATCTGGGGTACAAAGGATCATAGGAAAATTATAGATGGTGCCCAGAATTGATCATTAAATTTAAAAAGTGCTGCAAACAGCCTTTCACACAAATAATGACTTTCCAGCTGGTAAGAGTTGACTAACCTAGCTGTGACAATAGTAATAACCAAATTGCAAGATTATACATATTGTAAACTGATAGTTGTTATATAGCCAGGATAGCTGAGATATTGCTGATTGCAATGTTGTATTTCAACACACTCAGTTTTTAGCTGGGGGTGTTTTGAACAGAATGAACATTGGTTTGGCTTCTCACTATAGTTGTTAGTTCAGAACATTCTGAACAAAATGAGCATTTGTATGGCTTTACACCAGTTGCTTTCTGTAAGTTATGAAGATGAATGTCATGAAGAGAATGAACATTTATATCACTATTCACTACATGTAAATGTCAACGTCTTTTCTTTTGTACGTCTTTTCTTCAATTGTTATATTGGAATCTTCTGAACAGAATTAGCATGCATATATGGCTTTTTCACTATTTGTCAGCTGAACACTAGAATCAATTTGAATGAATGAATGTTTATTCACCAATAAAATAAATCCATGTACATTAACATTATACAGACTAATTTATTGTGACAAATATGAAATAAGAATTATTTTAAACTATTTTCTTTGTACATCCATGTGAATATTAAACCATGATGAAACATTTAATTCAGACAGCAAAATAATGCAATTCTGGAATAAATGCTAAAATTCCATCTGTCAAATCCAATATTACATTGTCACATATACAGGTCATCAAAAGCAAATCATCTGGAAGTGTGTTTGTGACATTATATCAGAATAGCTAGATGTAGGGACTGCAGTAGAAATTTCATTTAACTTTCACAGTTGTTTAATTCTGGGCTTTTGAAAGCTGGAATCATTACAAGACTAATGCAGTTTGAATTATCATAATCGGGTGAATATTGACGAATATAGAGCTGCCTGAAGTTGCCGGTTTGGTCCGCTTCGCGGGAAAAGAAGTACCCATCAAGCCCATATATATCAGGGTTTAGCAATGGCACCGAAATATGGTAATAAATGACAAAACAAACACCAATTTAAGTTCATATTCAGTTCTATTAATCATATTTCGATGAAATTTGCCACATTTATTTGTTGGTTCCGATACATGCGGAAAATGTTTTCTCAGCAGATGTATGGATATTTTGAACCTATTTGCATAAATTTGCATATGATGCGGTTTATTGTACCAAAAATGTATCGAAATTGTAAAACGCATGTTTTCATGTCGACCACTTTCCAATCCATTGCATTCACATGAGGAACAATCCTACATTCTTCCAAAGACTAGTAAAACTTATGCAGGATATGCATAACTGATGCATGATTGGCCTATTACTGTAGCTAATTTACATAAATTTGCATATTCAGCAATAACCATGTTGAGACGCTACACCACAGTGTCTTTCAATATATCCAGTTTTTAGGGCTAATATTATAGATATTTGACCAAAATTAAATTTGAACAATCAATGCTATGGAGAGAAGCTATAGTTGTGACAGGACTGGCCCATCTCTCCAACTAATTTGCATAGATTTGCATATGATGTGGTTCCTAATATAAAAACAATCTCGGAATTGAATTGCACGTTGTCACGTGGACTGCATTTTAACCCATTTGCAATCACAGCAACAATCCTACATTCTTCCAAAATGATCCTTCTGCAGAAAATGCATAACTGGTACATGATTGATCAACTTTAATAGCAAATTTACATAAATTTGCATATTCAGCAATAGCCATATTGAAGACGCAAAACTGCAGTGTCGTTTGTATGTCCTGTATTAATGTAGAGACTCCAGTAGAACTGACAGTAGTCGGGCGAAAATATTTTTTTTTGTCCATTATTGACTTGTATAAATCTTGTATTTTCTTCAATAAAACTAGTAAATCTTACCAAAATCACGAAAATAGTGTTTCTTCGTTTTTTACTGAGAATGTTGCTTTATTTTCATTATGAAAATTATTGCAGTGTAGGATACTTCTATAAGAAATCCGTAATATGTGCTACCCACTTCAGCGCATGAACATCATTTTTTCACACATATCGTCAGCTTCTCGATTTTTCCGAAAATGAGCCAAGGAAAATATCTGTCTGTCAAATATTTCTCTTTTATTCGGGCACGACAATGTGGGGTAGCTGCTGCAGTTTGCAACATTATTGCATGGGGAAAATGCTCTGTCCAGTATCTGCGACCATGAGGGAGTTTTGCAGGCCAGAATGGATGTCATTAGCAGCTAAGCAGCCCGGTGAGGAGGTTTCTGAAATGCAGAAAAATATGTGCATGACGATATACTCTAGATGACCTGTACAAAGAGAGAAGATGAAGAAGAAAATATAGAATATACAGTTCTATTGAGACCTATTGATCCATCATGGGTATTCAACTGTTTTTAAGGTCCTATGAAAATAGGATGAGGCTGTTGATAGGTGTACAGGCTCTAGGAAACGTTGTGGGTGAAGGCATACCAGTTCTATATTGTTAATTAAAATATTAAAAGGAGTCTGTGGAGTTATAGGTAGCCAAACATCAATGGGCGCAAAATTTACATGGTTTGCAGTAAATTGGACCCTGAAGCCCCTATACTGCATTTGGAACAGGCCAGCCTCAGGTCAGCGTGGGGTCAACAATCCTTAGGCAGCTAAGCAATAGATGAGTTCATTATCTGGCGGGGGTCAATGGCTATAGCAAGAAAATAATATAAACGATTCAGGGAACAATTTACGAATAAACTACACGAAATTTTGTCTTTCCGATAAAGTTCATTCACTAAAGAAGACAGCTGCAGCAGATTTCGTATTTCTGTGGCTTATTTGCTGCGTAATGTCCTAAAATTCACTCGCTGAACACGAGACGCATCAACGAAAGCCCACGAAGGAAGGCGCCATTTTGGATTTGCCGGGATCTCGTAAAGATTGGATATGGTGTAAACAATGACAAAATCTGAGAGAGAGCTGGGCGATAATATGAAAAATATTGTTCAACCAATTCAGGATGATACTTTTACCGACTGATTCACATGCAAGTTGAACAGAGATACGTACGCAAGTAGGTAGAAATCCAACACCAAAGTTTTCCATCCAGCACATGTTGGACTCACAAAATTAAACCGGAAATGACGCGAAGATATTCTTACACAGAATTTCATTGGCTACAAGATGGTACTATTGACAGACAGATATGTTCATTGGCTCACCTTCGGAAAAATCGAGAAGCTGACGATATGTATGAAAAAATGACGTCCATGCGCTGAAGCGTGTAGCGCATATTACGAAAGTTGATACGTTCAATTAACGATTTCTTATAGAAGTATCCTACACTGCAATAATTTTCATAATAAAAATAAAGCAGCATTCTCAGTCAAAAACAAAAACACTATTTTGGTAAGATTCCACACGTTTTATTGAAGAAAATACAAGATTTATACAAGTCAATAATGGACAAAAAACGTATTTTCGCCCGACTACGGGCAGTTCTACTGGAGTCCCTACTAGATGGCACTGGCACAGTGTGAGTGAGTGAGTAGGATTTGACATCGTTTTCAACATTTTTTCAGTCATATCACAACATGCCTAATGTGCCAGAACATGGGAGTGTCCACAGTTCCTATTATCCTGGACACTGATCAGCCCAGCCAGTACAGCACCCGGTCACCCATTCAAGTATTGACTGAGCTCAGTGTTGCTTAACTTCGGTGATCTGACAAGAACAAGTGTGCCTAACATGATATGCCGTACCCACCTTTACCACTAGACTCTTGGACAGTCTCTAAACATGAAAGACGAGATGCGGAGTCGGCATGCGGGGATCATGGGTTGACTTATTATGTATACATGTTTCATAAGTTGAGTATTTGAATTCCAGCATCAGCTCATCTCCCATGTTGCATCACTTGATTTTTGTTTTGAATCAGCGTAAATATTCCTATCCTTAAAATGTCATCTCCCGTCAACTCCCCTTGCACGTAATCCGTACAACATACGTCCCCAAAACGAATTTACGCCATTTATGTGTAGGACCGAATTATTTAGAGGATCATTCTTTCCAATTACAGTGCGTGAATGGAATATTCTTCCTCATTCCATTAGAACTTGTCCTACAATTTTTGCTTTTAAACGTGAACTACGAAATTTATCTTTGCTGACTAAGCCTCACACATGGAATTATGTAGGTTCTCGTAAAGAAAATGTATTTCTATGTCGACTTAGAAATGGATGTAGTAACTTGAAAAGGCACTTGTTTGATAATTTTTTATCAGAAAACACACAATGTAATTGCGGCCACTGTGATGAAACTGTTACACATTTTTTGTTTCATTGTCCATTATTTACAACCCAAAGAGCTGATCTCTTAAATAATCTTTCGACCATCTACAATCTAAATCTACCAACAGCCAGAACACTCTTATTTGGTGACCTCGACAAAGATGAAGCATCTAATATATCAATTCAAAAATATCTTGGAAATTATATAACAAACACTAAACGATTTCAATGACCATTACAAATACATTCAAAATTAAGCGACCATTGCAAATTCTAATATTGTGACATCCTGAGTTTCTCTAAACATTTAAGGATCATCTTAAGTAACACACAAATGGAACACGATAATTTTATATATAATTATTATTATTATCTATGTAGTATCTTTAATTGTTTATTTTTCAATGCTTACTGGCCTCCTCTCCTTATTTCTCTTATTGGGTTGTTTTTTCTGTAAATTGTCTGATGTATTTCATTGTATGTGGGAGACGCGCTATAAGCTTGACTTACTGCGCTCCCATCACTCTGGTGTAAAATAAAATAATTTAAACCAAATATTCCTACGAAGTAGGCTCTCATTTGCAAAGTGTCCGGTAATGAGTGAATGAGTGAGTCAGTCAGTCCATCAGAATCCTTTCGTCGGCAAAATAAGGAGAACCGTTGACATTAGAAGCTTGATTTTTGGCATGAACGTGCATTAGGAGACTGTTACCAGCAAGTTCTGAGCTGACCTGCTTTTGATTAAAATTTGACCTACTTAGGTTACTTTTTACATTACGCTTGGACCCCCAAGTCATCTTCCTCACCCTAATTCGTAGGTCCTGTGACGTTAGTCACGCTACTCATGTGAGTTTTGACAGATGCAATTTTACTGCACATCTTAATCACATCATGCGTTAAGCAGGGAGGTGGTGGCCAATGAATTTTAGCTAATTTAAGGTTACAGACTTCTGCTTGATTCGCTTCTGATGTAGCATATTGAAACACAATCATGATTTTTCAATCAGCTTAAAAACTTGAATCCTCTTCAGTATAATGTATAGATCTACAAAACAATTCTGTCTGGACAGTTAATGCTTTCGCAGAAAAAAAAGTTGAAATTGTAGTAGTTCTATTTCCATATTGCATTTGCATACTCCATGGCATGCATGAGTCATATATACATATTGAAAAAGACAAACCGCCATCAAACCATGAATTTTAAACCAAACGTTTATAACTGTCCACCAAATTCCCTCAGCCAAATTTGACCATTGTTAGTGTCATCATCCGTCCACCTGTCTGACTGTCCATCGCCCACCTGTCTGACTGTCCATCATCCTCGTTAATATAATATCTCACCAAGAATAATAGCAATTAGGCTTTCCAAAACCATAGATACAACTATACCGTATCAACTTGGACTATATCAGCCCAGTTTTTCTCAATTTACCACTGGTCAGGGGTTTTGTTTTCATTGGGCTATTTCTTATTATTTTTTTAGCCGTCTTCGGATTTGTTTCAATACTAATACAGTTGTTTTAACGCTGCATTAGCTGGTATAAATATGCCATATATAATATGATCAAATATTATGTCACACATATTACATTATGTAAAACACCAGCTACTGTCAAACTATAAGAGAAAAGGGGGCTGTCCAACATGTACCATAATGAAGACCAGCTGGTTACGTTTTATCACAGACCCCAGATCCCCCCCCCCTCCCCCCACCTCTTCTCCATACTTTTGTTCCCTAAGTATTTGCAACTGGAAATGATTATCGGCTCCCCATATAATAATAAATGAACAGTTACAATGTACACTCTAGGTCAGGTACCATAGACATGGTAGACCATGTAGACTACAATCAATGGGACCTGGTAGCCAAACCTGTTGTTAGATTGTTCTTTGAAATGCCCTGTAATGGTACACCATTTCAACTAATAATGTGACACAACCAATATGTTCTATTGTAATTCCCCATATAATTTCATCAGTACTTTGAGAGCAGGTTAGTGCCAGCTTTGAGTTTCAGGGTCATGCGGTGTCAATAATGTATTGCTGTCAAGTAATATGGTAATATGGTATAGTCATTATCATAACACATAAAATTCACCCTCTAAGTTAGTGTCAGGGTTACTCTGGACTGACCATGTCCATGATCCATTTCCAAAGATCATGTTGAATGTGGTGAACAGAGAGCATATGATTGTGAACACAGTACATACACATGTACATCATGTTTCTCGAAAACAAACTGGGCTGGCATCACGATATTATTTGAAATGATACTAGTTTATGGAGGCCTGAATGGATTCCACACTGACACATTGATGAAACTGTTAGGTCGAATTTTCTGTTAAAGCCCCATTACAAATTGCCATATATTACATGTATGAAGTGATGCACGAGCAGGCCTCAATTTAAGGGACCCTGATGGTAACCTCTCAACAGGTTACCATGAAGTCTACACTGGTAACCTATGGCAACCTTGTATAATTATTGATCTATGGTCATATTATTGGTCAGAATTATGGGGATCTGAAGATAGGTTACCATTATTTTTCATATGGCAACCTCCAGGCAACCTGAAAATAGGTTACCACCTTAAATTGAGGCCTGCACAAGCAGGGAGTCTGATCAAATGTTTTCACTGGGGTGTAGAATCTGTAATGTGCATGTATAGGTCAAGTTCACTCCAGAATTACTTCTTTTGAAAAATTCTTGGTCAAAATGACAGAACCTTGTTTGAACATGATATATTGAAAATAAATTAGGTGAGCATCTCAATCTCTCACATAACCAGTGGTGTCATATGAGAGTCTCTAGATCGAGTTCACTTCAAGAGGACTATGACCTAATTCAGGGTGCATATGCCTCCTGGAAAGTTCTTTTATTCTGGGTGGCAGCATGCTAAGCATGCAACACCGCGTGTTATCGCATCTTTTCTTCCCAGTGTTTGTCCGTTATGTCACTTCGATCCTCTCAAATCTATTGGCGATCATCGAAAGCTAATATAGCATGACCAAATGAAGGGATACGACGTTCATACATTAATGATAAATAGAAATATCCAGCAAGGTGTTTTTCTACGACCTTAATAGGCCGACCTAATAGGCTTATTGGTAAGAAATCCAGAAAAGAACAACAACAACAATTCAAACATACTGACGATCCCACCTTTTTCCTCGATGTGGGCGGAGCCTGTCGTTCGACGCGTTGTCAACGTAAACGTCATCGACTGGAGGCTGACATGTTTCTCGTCTCGGTGAAACGAGAAAATAAATACTTGCATTCATGTTTACACCTGTGATTTTTTGCTCCTTCTGCAAGGGTCTTTCGAATTTTTAAACGCCGACCTTCGCAGCCGGCCTTAGGATCGGGCTTATTTAAAGAAATCTTAAACGTAGGAAGAGCAAAAGCGTTGTTGTTGTCACCGAAGCACATCCGGGCACTTCGCACAACCATGACTACAAAGAAACGTTCATGAGTTACGGCCCTTGAATTCGTTAGGTTCCGCCACACGCAAGTGTTCGCTTTTTGTTGCATTTCTAGTGATAAATTGTGTTTTGGTTTGGTCCAAGGGCTAATAACATTTACACAAGTACCTCAATCATATAACAACGTAATTCATTCCACGTTTAGCTCCGCCGAAAACAGAATCTCCAAGCGGATATTTCCCTTCGGCTTCCTATGACTTCATACAAATGTAACGTGTAACAAAGTTGGAATATTAACAAAAAGAAATTGGAGCTTTCTTTATCTTAATTTCTATAATAAGTCAATAAAGGTGCAAGGATGGTTCAATGGTATTTGAATCAGTGGTTCCAAAGATAAAGTGAACAATGAATTTCCTTGTGTCAAGCACTGATTGATTCTACTCAAACAGCAGGCTAACTCGGGATGAAAATAAGTAAACAATAGCTTTTACATAGGGATAGAAATTACTTTAACAAGACCCACTCCCCAGGGATCCTGGACTTTGGGGGTGTTAAGTGTAACAGGAATACAGAATAAATGTGCTGATTGGTGATTACATTTTAGAAACTGAATATTAATATATTTGCCACAAAATATCCATCATCCGAACGCATGGCACGATCATACGTAGAAACTTCTGCTTGGTGAAACGTGAAATGCCCTTAGCAATCTAAGATGCAAAATATCCAACAATGTCTATTTTGTCTTCATTTTAAACCAAGAAATATTCTCAGTCATTAATTTTGAAGTAATACAAATAGAAATATGATCATTAAATTAGTTTTTTTTTATTTTAACTTTGTTACAACATTTTTAATAATGCCTAAAAAGCTAATTGAAAACAAGAAAAAAAATCTCCGAATTGTGTTCAATATTTACAGATTTGTACAGTCATAGTACGAAAATATTTGGGAAGGCGGAAAAATCCACAGGCGAAAATGCCTGAAGGGGAAATGCAGTCACAAAAACATTAGCCCTACCCTGTCATGACTGTAAACAGTGAATAATAGTCTTCGCTGATCTGCAAGGTGGCGTATACAAAACAATTTGTATAACATCAATAAGTTTCATAACCTTCTTGAAATATATCCTACTTGATTAAAGTTATATCTCACCAATCTGCACTACAGTGCTCGCCGAAATTTCACTCAAGTAAGCGTGAAAATTGATCCCACTCAATACTTGAGTGAGATTTTCACTCAACTTGAGTTACTTTCCACTGAACTTGAGTTACTTTCCACTGAACTTGAGTTACTTTCCACTGAACTTGAGTTAAATGCACTCAACTTGAGTGACATTCACTCAAGCATAGGTGTGGAAATTGATCCCACTCAAGTTGAGTGAAAAGTAACTCAAGTCGGAGTGAACAGGTTCATTACACCCAAACTTGAGTGGAACAGTTTACTCCAGTTTTTTAGGGAGTACCGCTATTTCAAGAACGAATTTTTAACAGACCTTTCGCTTCATCAAGATGAATTGCACGAAATTTTTTAACCAAAATGTAATTCTGTCACAGTCATAGTTAGATGTCATTCTAAGGATGTACCATCTTTTATTTGGCCATTTTACTTTCAATCGACACAGCATGTATTTGCTTGATATAAATGAATTTCATTCCTTTGGGTCTCTTCGGGCTGGAATAAAATAAAATTGATAAAATAAAAAAATATCACATCATCATTCGGTGGTAATACTAACTTCACTGTAAATTCAGTAGCAATATTTTCTTCGTAGAATAATCTAAATCGAATACTTCTCCATTTTATTTATCCATTGACGTAATGTTAAATGCAAAATTTTAAGCTGTTGCATCCAACACTTAAAAGTGGTGAAACAACACTTTCTGAATGCTTTCCCTCCTCCAATACTCTAGATGTTAAATGTGACATTTGCCTCCACCGTTTCACCTCAGAATGAATAGGCTTTTAATTTCCCAGTGAGTTAGTCCATCCGAATCCTTTCTCCGGCAAAATAAGGAGAACCGTTGACATTAGAACCTTGATTTTTGGCATGAACGTGCATTAGGAGACTGTTACCAGCAAGTTCTGACCTACTTTTGATGAAAATTTGATCACCTACTTAGGTGACCTATAAACCTCTTAATTCCTACTTCGTAGGTCCTGTGACGTTAGTCACACTGTCATGTGTTAAATGTACCAAATTCTGATACACAGGTGAAACCAAAATGAAGAACCATATCTACTATTATTATTTTGGCATGCACACACGACTTGTCAAGGTCAATTTTTGTACATTATCTGGAAGAAACTGAATCATGCTCAGTGTCATATAGTTTACATTTGAAATCTGAATCTGTGGGTCATTCCTAATATCATTACATTATTTTGCAATATGTAATAAATAAAATGTGAAGTACGTATGACTATGCCACTGTAATAATAGATCAGGAGTAAAAATCATTAGGCTCCTTCTACGTCATAGCAATCAACATCTGTAAACATAACAAGTTTTAATGATGTACTGATTCTCAAAATGAATAGGGTTCCTCTTTGTCCCATTGATAAGGTACACTCAAAGTGTGTTACCAATCCCTAAACCAAGGGTGTGATGTAATTTATTCCATGGTAACCCATTTAAAATACCATATTTTTTGTGTTTATATTTTTAGGTTATGCAGATTTGGTTCTCCCAGTCTTGATAAATGAATATCTTATCAATGCTCCTCAAGCTATGTACATACCCAAATGAGGGAGCAGATAGGATTTCATTTTAATTAGAGTGTGGTTCTCACTGTCAAATCAAGTTTGCGGAACCTCTAGGCAACCCATTACCATTCACCATAACATCACTTTCCTGATCACCTGGAAATGGAGATATCGCAACTAACAAAAGCTAACAGATGAACAAGATGGAGAGAAGTTGCGATTGTATTATACAACCTCTTATTTTGACGGGCATATAAAATGGTGGGTTTGTCAGTATATCTGAATTTCTTATCATTAGAGGCTGTTGTCAAAACTTATATAGCATACGTATGGTGCTCAGGCCACCACACCATAGAAAGACACACACGGTGCCACTTTTAAAATAATGTCATTGCTGAAACTGATTAATTCTATTAAAATTTGGATGACATCCAAAGGACAATGTGCAGCAATATATAGAATAGTGCCAGTTGTGATAACCTCTTCGTCTGACCCTTATACTGGGCCTGTGTAGGGCCTACCAGGTTCTTTCAACTGGTGTGGTTTCTCTCCATGAAAGTGTGTGTGGACAACAGCCTGACAATATCAGCACCAACATGTACAATATATCACCGGGCTATCTTCGCTTCATTCTCATAGCATCAGATTGCATAGCTCCTACGGTCAAAGTGCACCGGGCTATCTTCGCTTCATTCTCATAGCATCAGATTGCATAGCTCCTAAGGTCAAAGTGCACCGACAGCTTTGGAGCAAATTCTGACATAAGGAGAACGTCTCCGCTCTAAACACAGAGAAACCAATCCCAGTGCATTTAATGGAGGCTCGAATTTAACCAATCAGTGCAGTGCTAGTTAGACCACTTGTTATCATAATCTGCCCAGGGTCTCAAATAATACAGGTAAAATTTTATTTCCGGCGGCGCAGCGCCGCCGGATATCTGAATTCGGTAAACATGGGAGCGGCCATCTTGATATTGGACGAGTAACAGGTGTTTTCTCGAGCCATACTTCACAGACGTGCCGTGGAGAGATCCAACTAGTTTCATATCGTAAAACGGCAGGACTGTATCACCCGTTCGTGGTCAACACATTAATATTAATTCTGTTATAATGAATTCATCGAATAAATGTCCTTTAGTACTATTTTATTACGGCTGAGAGACCAAATCGATGACCATACATGATCAAGTTATTCACCTGTACCATGTGTACGTCTGCAGCAAAATGTTTGAGATTGAACTGCGAGTTACTAAAAACTCGAAACAGTAAAACACGCGGATCGGATTGATGTGTAGAGAAAGTCGATGTAGGCTTAATTTACAATGACACACATCAATAAAGAAATAGTGGCTTGATGATGGGTCCCATATAATGCCACAGCGCGAACTCTTACATCAGGCTATGTGAAGTGACTTAATACGTCAACCGGAGAACATTACTTTCAAAGTCCTAGTTTGACATGCGGTTCATGTGCACATTTTGCCAGCAAGCACTTAACTTCCAGCTAACCCCACACTTTCCAGATGGGTTCTTGCGCGAACTACATTAGTCAAACCTTTAAGGAAAACAAACAAATCGACGTTTTTTTTTTACCATAATGTGCATCGTGACCTGTATTCACCAGTTGCACACGTAATCGGCTTGTAATACGCAAATTATAACATACAAACGTTTCCGCCGGCATTGATGCATCTGCATCAATAAGTTTTCTTGTGGTATATGGTGTCAGCCGAGAGGTAGCTGTTTGTAGAGTCATGCTCAGTGTCATATAGGCTACATTTGTAAGTCTGACTGTATAGGTGTTGCCTAAAATCGTATATTTTATCAATCAGTCTGATTTGTTTTAGCTTAAAATATAAAATAAATATAGCCTCACCCGTAATATGTAATAAATATAATTTAAAGTAGGCCTGTATTGCTTTGGTAATTCGATGGTCGGCCTACTTTAAATTTTATTTATTTCATATTATTTACAGTAAGCTGCATGCATATTGTCCTTATCTTACAACAAACACTTTGACATGGAGCCAAGCGCAACAATCAATGTACTTATATTAATAGTGAGCGCAGAGAACGACCGGCGAAGCCGCGAACTCAATAGGCAACATGTGTACTTATGAGAAATGCACACAACTCCATGGATAACTGTACCCTAACGATTCTTTTTTCACAGTATATCCGGTTTACATCCGGGTACTCGTCGTATTAGGGGGTCATTTTGAATATTGCATCTCGGAAATCAACATCTAGTTTTCTTCTAGAGACTATTTTTTGCACTTCGTGACTGAATAAAATCTCCTTCAAAAATATAAGAACCACCAATAAAGTTGGAACGAAAAATATATTGTTATTGAAAAAACAACAGACCCCGTCCGGAAATAAGGGCGTCGTCTGCTCGTTGATTGACAGCTGTCAGGCAAAGTAACCTCTTCATTGAGATTTGGACGTGAAGTCCAAAAAAAGTCAGTTTAGGCCACTGACTGTATATTGACGTTTAGGCCACTGTGTTGACGTTGTAAATTCCTGTAGATTATATCCGTATTTTTTAAACTCTAAATAGATTTTTCTGTTGGACAATATTCATAAATATCTCCCCCCTGTTTTGCGGTAGCGATAATCTACGCTATTACCATCTCATGAATATGCACGTCACTGGTATTGAGAATTTAAGCTAATATGAATAGCCGTGTTTCAGGCATAGATACGTACGTCAGAAATCTATATATATAAACTACCGACATACTATTCAATATCTCCCAGAAAGTAATTCTATGACACAAACACCTCTTTTTCATAACAAAACACAACCAAATCGGTCTCTAAAAAGTTTACACTTGAAAGTTTTCTTTTGACTTGTATGGTTATAGTTGAGGGGAGGTAACTTTATCAACCAGTGTTACATTATGTCCCCTGGTGTGACTTGAGAAATTATTAACATAGCCTTATTAAAATGCTATTAACTCAATGAATAAGGTTATGAAATAATATTGAGCTTTCAGTAGAGTATTTGAATTTGTTTTTTTGCATATATATATTGAAGCTACAAAAAAACAGAGAGAAAAAAAATCTTACAATATGGATGAACACAGTTATTCCAAATCAAATGTGTCAAAGAATCACATACAATGATTACAAGGAGAGAAATTTGTTCCATCCACTCTGCACTGTTGGAAAAGGAACACAATTATGCCAAGGTTTCTACATCAGAAAGTGTGAACGCAACAGCTGGTTGCACTTTTGTGCAACAATCCGGCCAAGTTTTAGATGTTCCAGGAGATGAAAATTGCTTTTTTTTCACTGTATTAGCTCAGCTCTCCATGGTGATGTTTCACGGCATAGGTACTGTAGATTTGTTTTTGACAACTGGCGGGACTCACAAAATGATGTGTTGCATCATCATGATAAACATTCCCAATCCCAACAAGGTTACAAGAAGAACATGGTGCTAGGTAATGGGTGCTTGGACAACAGCTTGTGAAATACATGCTGCAACTAAAATCCTGCAGCACAACATTTGTGTATGGCTAAAAGGGACAAAATCCAACCTGAACACCCACCTTCCTGAAGCCTGCATCAGTGTACATGAATATTCTGCTGATAAACCAAAAACAGAGACCATAAATCTTTTATTGGACAGGAATCATATTGGTCAATGGTTAATTTCTGACAAATAATAACAATTATTTTTATCAGTCTAGATGCCCATCACTTAACTCTACTCTTATACCAGTGCAGCAAAACCTTAAGTCCTGAGCTCCCTCTTCATCAGTGATTATTAGACTCCACCAAACACCAACTTTCTATATTCATCATATTTGAATATATTTGAAATTATCTGATCTATTACAGCTAGCCACATACCGATACCTGCTTAGACAAGAAAGAATACTGAACCTTGACGGGATATTTAACAGGAATGTAATTTCTTTACATTCAGTGCCGTATATTGTAAAATGAATAGTACAACTGTTGGCATTTTCTAGAATTTTTATTCATCATATTGGTTGGGCTTTATTTTGTCCAGCTCTTGTGTTTTGTCAATATCCAGTTGAATATAGATCTCACATAAATTAATAGTTGCGATTATGTAGCAGACATCATCCCCCAGTCCATATCATAGTTTCCACATCATAGTTTCAAAAACTATGATGTGAAACTCATAAATATGAGAATTGTATATAATAAATATAATAATATATATTTAAATATAATAAAATAAATAATAATATATAATGAAAAAGAATTTTTTTATTTTTTATTTTATTATAATATATAATATATTTCTTGTATTTAATAAATATAATATTTGAATAATATTCATTATGTGATGAAACTCCACTTATTTTTTTCCACACCACTTATTTATCTGCTTATTGGCTTATAGTTGGACAAGTAAAGCAGAGGCTAATGCAGTTGGTCAGAAAAATTGGTTTGAAATAATTATTATTAGGCCTGATTGATCGGTGGGGGTCGCCCTAGCCCAAAAACTTATGGCTCGTGGTTCTGAGGGTCGTGTCCATCACTATATTTTGCCAAACACAGTCGAGATTTCCCTGCTATAGAAATTCCAGGGTTTATATCCAGGGTTGACTACAAATCCATGGAATTAGGCTGGAATCCCTGGAATTATGCTGGAAACCATGGATAATGTCCATGATCACAATATTCTGGACAGCATGGACAAATTCACAATCCATAGACGATCTCCATGGACACCATGGAAATCCATGGATGATGTCTATGGACACCATGGAAATCCATGGATGATGTCCATGGACACCATGGATCATGATGTCCATGGAAACCATGGAATATGGAGAATTCAGCATGGAAATTGGACTTTATAACAAGGGACATTATAATTTCATTTCAGCATTGACTTGCATAATCTTTTTCACTTGTAATCTCGGACAGGGGTATGTTAATTTGACACACTGCTCAAATTTTAAAGCAAAATTTCAAATACGAGTCATCTTCAACCCTGCCATATGGTTCATACATGTACAATTTAGTTATATACAAATTGGTTACAGTATTTTTCATCACCAGAATGACCACATTATTAAAAACCACATTACCAGGTTTTACTAATTTACACTCCACATATTGTAGAATGTTCCAGTCGTAATGATTTGGAATATAATAGACTTAGATCGCACAGTAGTATTCTAGTCTAAGAGTTTCTCTGGAAACCTATTCATTACACTCAATAATAATCAGTACACAATGTTCTGTTATCAATGTAATGTTCTGAGACATTCACAACTTAATCCTATTCAAAGTGATTCAGAAGGGCTTTCGCACATTTCTGCAGCTGAAGGTCTGCTGCAAAGACTTGTGCCCATATTGCAGAACTTTGATAATTGTATATACTCTGTGGAATTCCTGATAATTTAATATAGTGTCTTTCAGTATTACATTAATAAGCTGACAATGAATATATTCAAGGGTACCGGTAGTAACATTTACATCCACAAAAATGGCATTGAAAAAAAACTATTATCATGACAATTTAACACCAATAAATTAAACTAGAATGTGGCCTAACATATATTGATCCATATAATCATAGCAATTATTCATTTCATGCAGATGTTTAATATTCAAAATGATTATTCTTATGTCTCATGATGGGATCTAGTGCCTGCATATATGGACTCAGAAAATCCAGATATATTCGGTTACATGGATCAGTTGTCAAAACGAGTTGATCTGCAGCAATACTGCAGGAAACATGGAAACCCTACACATGGAATCCCTGGACAGTGTCCATCCTCGTCCATCAAACCCTGGACAGTGTCCATCCTCGTCTGTGAAAACGCTGGACAATTTGTCCCTCCTTGTCCATGGAAACCCTGGATAATGTGTCCATCCTCATGACATCCATGGAAACCCTGGACAGTGTGTCCATCCTCGTCCATGGAAACCCTGGACTACCATATCCTGCCTTTCTCAAAAACAAATTGTCATACCCTGGATTTAGAGAATGGAAAAACCCTGGAAAACTGTCCGAATACTCCAGGGTGTTTATAGGGTCATTTTTTTTCCATGGAAACCCTGGAATTTCTATAGCCGGGTACCCGTGTCTCTCTCCCACCGTGGTGTCGCATCTTACAAGCATAAGATAACAAACAGCATTGTGGGAAAATAGCACCATGTGATTTTATCTTGTAGCACCAGTAAAAATACACTCATCGAGTTAAGGAGTGGATTAACAGATAAACAATAACAACAAAAGTTATAGCTGTCCATTATGGGTATAGTTGCACATATCCTGCGCTCACTTTTAGGCTTTGCCTACTACATATTGCTGATATTGATGTTACAAGCGTCCAGTCCGTCATCCATAATTCAGCCGTCGTCCATTAGAGAATATCCGCGTCCATAATCCAAAGACCTATTCCATATTCCATATAACAGTATTAGCACCAAATTCAAAAAGACAATCATAGTATACATAAACATAGGCTTGTTTCCTGCAAGACAGTAGCGGTCAATAGTTTTCAATGATGCCGGCAAGACATCATGATGTTCCAAAATATCAAATCCGTATCGCTGATCAGTATTCTTAATCCATAATATTCGTTGCAAAGTCGTCATCTAAAGAATGATGTATCTCAGTCACGCTTTGATTGTGACTTCATATGATTACCATGAGGATCTTAAAGTACATGGGTTCATACGGCCCCTAGCCTCGGGTTAAGCGGAATTAGACACAAGTTACGAAACGTAGCGCCATAGATCTTGTACGCTACGTTCGTATTTTGCTATCAGCATGCGATATGTATCGCCAAATTTGAGAAACTTTGAGTGGAGGCGTTTGGTGGAATAGCCCTGTTTTATAAGTTTCTGTAACATTGTTTTGTGACGTTGTATCTGTTTGAAGAAAGGTTTTGAAGTTGGTGCTGAGACAATCTTCAACATTTCTAAGTTGGCAATGATTGATATAAAGCCTATATTCACGCTTACTTCGCGATCATCGGCCACCTATACCGATGACCAACCTTCACCGATCACCAACCTTTACCGATCATCAACGTTGTTCTATACCAATCGAACTTGCAGGAATCACAGTCATCAACATTTCCCTTTGACATTCACTGATCACATTTCTTTTCCGTTGATTTTCGTTGTAAAGTCGTTATCTAGGGAATGATGTATCTCAGTCTCACTTTGATTGTGTAGGTTCCCAGTCCCGGTTAGTCGGAATTAGACAAAAGATACGAAATATAATACTACAGATCTTGCTGGCTACACTCGTATTTTGCTATCAACATGTGGTAGCACATGGTGAACCCTGTCATGGACTTCGACTGACTAAAGTATATTGCGCTTGAAAATTGATATGTCCCTTTCCCGATATGAAATTAAAAAAAATGTGTGAACTTGAGCATTGATTTGTGGCTCCTCGCGTCAAATTGGGATTCGTACTTTTACATGTTTGCTTATTCTTAAACTATGATGAATATTTTTAACTGGTGATAACTTGCATATTTCGGTATTTCCCTGAAATTGGTTGATGGTAATTTGCACTATTGTACAAGCCATTCCTTGGACAATGATATATGGTCTCGATGGCAGCGGACGGTGCACCGGCCTGGCCGCATGAGCTGTGGTTCGTCAATCCGGGCGCTTCCCTTTGTCTTTAACCCTAAATATATTTTTAACCTATGATAACTGATCCCGTTAGAGGCAGTTTTTGCACTCCCGTGACAATTTGTCTTCTATATCAATAAATATACTAGATACTTTTCCAGAAATAAACGTTTAAATCTTGGATGTTGTAAATAAAAATTAGACTAGAAATCGAGCAAAATGTGTCCAGCTGTGCATCTGATGAATTAATCCTAATTTTTTGCTTGAATTCTATTGCCAAATGCATTTTTACTTTGTCTTATGGGACCTACTCGAATTCATGTTTATTCGGGATAACTATTACACTAAGTTTATTCATCAAGGCGGTTTAAAATCCAATTTAAACTTTAAAAACTTGCTAAAACTTGTTCAGCTGAGAAATGTTCACACCTGTGCTGATCACTTCACGGCGGGTGTCTGAGTGAAGTGTACTCAACCATATATATATTATCATTAGAAACAAAAATATGGATGTTTGCATGGTTTTGATCAGAAGGGGGTAGATTAATGTAAATGTGTAGGACTTCTAGATAATTAGCTTACCAAAATACTGCGGAAATGAGTTTTGGAAAGGGAAATTTAACAGACAAAAATAAGAGTAGCCAAACTGCTGTTCTATTCTTACGACAAACTATTACGCTGGCCAGTTCCTGCAAGTAAATTAACAATACAATACACACTCAGGCAGCTATTAACGACTTACAACAGACAGTCGCCTGAAAGGTTAATCTCTTCTCAGCTGGATATCGGACCACCTATAAGGCAATCTGTTTAATTTTTCCACTACCTCAGAAACTAAATTTTTAATCCTAATATTGAAGCACTTCTAATTAGAATTTTGATTTCATTTTTTCACCAAATGTTAGACGACATAGTGAATATTTGAAATAAGAAAAAGCTATCCTTAATTATTAGATTTTTAGATTAGATTAGATTTATTCACCAAATAACCATGGAAAAATACATATTCAGTGTCAATCATATAAGGGAAAGACAAAAATTATATATATTATTTATATGATAACATGAGATTGACAGTTGTGGAAATGTGGATGGCGGGAATAAAGCCCAGATGGGCTTGTTCTATCCCTAGATATTTAACAAATTAGGTTGAGCGAATGTAATAGGTGAATTGAGCAAAAAAACGATGCGATGTGTACACAGCTTAATACGAAGGATCATCAAAATTGACTACATTTTTCAAGAAGATAGGATTTAACCTTTGACTTGAAGAGTGACGAGGAATCAATTGTTTTTAAGTAAGAGGGAAGGTTGTTCCAATCCCGAGGACCTGAGCACTTGAGAGTGTAATAAGATAAGTTGGAATAGCGAAATGGTCAGTAGAGATTGATGTTGCGGGTTCTTGTTTGATATTGATGAATAGCATATTGCCTGGTGAAGTAGGTTTGGTAGATGTTTGGTAATTGATCAAGATTATATAAAAACTTGTGGACATGACGTAAGCAAGAATATTGGTTCAGTTGAAGAAGTGGCAAAATTTGCAGCGAGAGGAAAATTGGAAGTGTATGATCACGTCTATTGGAAAGTGATATAATTCTTACAGAACGCTTTTGTAGCAGAAACAACGGATTTAGATGGCTTGAGTACGTATTTCCCCATAGAATATTTCCGTACGATAGATAAGGGAAGATCAGAGAGTAATATAATATGTAGAGTGTTTTCTTATTTATAGAGTTTTTTATGTGATTAATTATACCTATGTTTCTCGACACCTCCTGCAAATATAATATATATAATGTCCGGTTCAGAACATCATTAAACAGGCTGCCAAGGAATTTGAAATTATTCACCAGTTCAATATCTGCTCCAGAAATGTGAACAGGGGGCAAGGGATCAGAGGTATTTTTACATTTTATTAACATATATTTGTTTTTTTTAATGTTCAGAGATAGACGGTTGGAAGAAAACCAGTTATGGAGTTTGTCCAGTTCGTTAGACATAGTGTCTATGAGATCCATGATGTTTTTACCCGAGAGTACAACGCTAGTGTCGTCTGCAAAAAGGATAGTCATGAGTAAATCAGAAACTTTATCGATATCATTGATATACAGGAGGAAAAG